>JAXCGZ010010763.1:0-19766 GCA_037179515.1 Halocaridina rubra | reverse complement strand
CATAATAATTAAATATTTACTTTTTTAAATTTATTTATTAATTTATTTAATATTTCTATATATATCTTATCGCTTTAATTCCCTGTTAAGCATTGTACTGATCTGGTGAGCAAAGAATAGTTAATCGTTAGTACCCAGTAATGCAAGTTTGACTCTTAGCAAATATGCACAGCTTCCAAGGCACAGCGAAGTCAAATTTGATACCTCCTGGGTTGAGAATAAGGCTTTGATATGTTGAGCTAAGGATGTTTCTAAAGTATTTCATAATTCATGTTCAGTTTACAGCCACACAAGCACAGAATTCTTCCTATGTTGTTAATCATTCTCTGGAACATCTAAGGCATCAATCAACTTCAAACAGACCTCAAGAGGCTTCCAATTCTCCACTCCATTGAATTCAACTAATTTTCACCAATCAATGCCAGACAAGGCAATGCTATCTACATTCAGAGAAGAATAGACAATGCTTTTGTATTTGTATCTGATCTGCATACGGGGGTACAGTATCCTGTTATATGTAAATAATGTCTGCATTGCTCGCTCTGATTCTATGTGCAAATATACGATGTTAATGCTATTAAATATGTTTCTAATCTTATGTGCAAATAAGCTATGGCCAGAGAATTCAATATGCAAAATTAGAGTCCAGAAATATGTAGATAAAATTTTTTTAAGCTGAATTCATTCCATATGCAAATCTATATTGGTCATGGAAACTTACACAAATATCAGTATCTAATTATGACTCTAAATGGAAAGAAAGTGTCCAGAAAAATATAAATATCCATTTTATAGCTGATTTTGATTTTATATGAAAATACACAATGTCCAGGGAAATATTGATCGTGCTTTTATAGCTGATTCTGATTCCGTATGCAAAGATAATGTCCAGAGAATACAGAAAATACTTGATTCTTATTATATATGCAAAAATTAATTGTCCAAAAATCTAGACAATGCCTTTACAACTGAATCTAATTCTATATAAAAAGGTACACTAGCCAGAGAAATGTAGACAATGCCCTTATAGTTGAATCTGATTCTGTATCCAAAAATGCATTCTCCAATGATTTGTAGACAATAGTTTCATAGCTGGCCCTGATTCTATATGCATATGTACATGGTCCAAAGAGTCTTAGACATGTTTTTCTTTATTTGTCTCCGGTTCTATATGTGGAGGTACAATTTCCAGAGAAATATAGAAAACGCATCTATAGCTATTTCAGATTCAATCTGCATAGTTACCATATTGACAGAAAAGCAGACAGCCCTAAGTCCACACTGATATATTCAATATACATTGGTAGAAACATGACTCTTGGGGAGTATAAATTCCTATTTTTACTGAAGTATAAAAACCACAGATGACAATTACATCGTAGTGATTATGATGATCATGTCATTGCTCTGCAGAAATTATTCATGACCCAACAGAACCCCAGAATAGAGTTCCTTGAAGAATTGAATCAACAGTAGTAAAAGAATCTTAGTTCTGTCTCTGGAGGACATCCTTATATTGATATAATAAGAATTCATATTTTCATTATAAAGAATTTTTACATATGATTTGTAACTTGAGTTTGCAGACACAAGTTGCAACACAAATCATTATACTTTAACTCCAAAGAGAAATTGAAAATGAATTCCAGACTGCAGAATATAGAGATTGTTATAAACTATGAACAGCATTAAAACACCCCCAAGAATTTCCTGGAATTTGCTGGAATATAGGGTTACAGGAACGTCAGTTGGAATGATATATAAATTTATAAAACTAAAGCAAATATGATTGGATGTTAAATAGATTTCCACAGATTGCAGAATATATAGAAGTTTTCAACAATATCAGAGATAATAAATTGGGACCGTTGTAGAATAGTGGTAGAATACTAGACTGTTGAGGGACAAAACCGCGTTCGCTCAACGATGAGGCGATAGGAAGGGTATCAATTCCTTATTCTCCTCCTTCTATCCATCTGTGTCCACTCCAAATGAGAATTAATAGTGAAACAAAATAAAAAAAAAATGAGTTGATATGATAAGATAGTATATATGTTTTCAAAAACTTCAAAGTATATATATATATATATATATATATATATATATATATATATATATATATATATATATATATATATATATATATATATATATATATATATATATATATATATATATATATATATATATATATATATATATATATATATATATATATATATATATATATATATATATATATATATATATATATATATATATATATATATATATATATATATATATATATATATATATATATATATATATATATATATATATATATATATATATATATATATATATATATATATATATATATATATATATATATATATATATATATATATATATATATATATATATATATATATATATATATATATATATATATATATATTGCCAAATAAGCACATTACATATGTGAAAACATGAATCATTCTTTACCCCGACCGGGAATCGAACCTAGGACTTATGATTACTAAGTCAAGGTGCTACCACTACACCACTGAAGGTTAAAAGGAATCCAACCTTATAGCTTATATCTGCTATACTTAGGAATGAACACATTCTAAATGAATGCCACTATGTTCATATTGCAGATTCCCCAACCTCACTCGTGGCTTCATTTTAGCATTTAATTCAATTCCCAATCTCATTCGGGCCATGAAATTACCAAATAAGCACATTACATTTGTGAAAACATGAATCACTCTTTACCCCGACCAGGACTCGAACCTAGGACTTATGATTACTAAGTCAAGGCGCTACCACTACACCACAGAAGGTTAAAAGGAATCCAACCTTATAGCTTATATCTGCTATACTTAGGAATGAACACATTCTAAATGAATGCCACTATGTTCATATTGCAGATTCCCCAACCTCACTCGTGGCTTCATTTTAGCATTTAATTCAATTCCCAATCTCATTTGGGCCATGAAATTACCAAATAAGCACATTACATATGTGAAAACATGAATCATTCTTTACCCCGACCGGGACTCGAACCTAGGACTTATGATTACTAAGTCAAGGCGCTACCACTACACCACAGAAGGTTAAAAGGAATCCAACCTTATAGCTTATATATGCTATACTTAGGAATGAACACATTCTAACTGAATGCCATGATGTTCATATTACAGATTCCCCAACCTCACTCGTGGCTTCATTTTAGCATTTAATTCAATTCCCAATCTCATTTGGGCCATGAAATTACCAAATAAGCACATTACATATGTGAAAACATGAATCATTCTTTACCCCGACCAGGACTCGAACCTAGGACTTATGATTACTAAGTCAAGGCGCTACCACTACACCACAGAAGGTTAAAAGGAATCCAACCTTATAGCTTATATCTGCTATACTTAGGAATGAACACATTCTAAATGAATGCCACTATGTTCATATTGCAGATTCCCCAACCTCACTCGTGGCTTCATTTTAGCATTTAATTCAATTCCCAATCTCATTTGGGCCATGAAATTACCAAATAAGCACATTACATATGTGAAAACATGAATCATTCTTTACCCCGACCGGGACTCGAACCTAGGACTTATGATTACTAAGTCAAGGCGCTACCACTACACCACAGAAGGTTAAAAGGAATCCAACCTTATAGCTTATATATGCTATACTTAGGAATGAACACATTCTAACTGAATGCCATGATGTTCATATTACAGATTCCCCAACCTCACTCGTGGCTTCATTTTAGCATTTAATTCAATTCCCAATCTCATTTGGGCCATGAAATTACCAAATAAGCACATTACATATGTGAAAACATGAATCATTCTTTACCCCGACCGGGACTCGAACCTAGGACTTATGATTACTAAGTCAAGGCGCTACCACTACACCACAGAAGGTTAAAAGGAATCCAACCTTATAGCTTATATCTGCTATACTTAGGAATGAACACATTCTAACTGAATGCCACTATGTTCATATTACAGATTCCCCAACCTCACTCGTGGCTTCATTTTAGCATTTAATTCAATTCCCAATCTCATTCTGGCCATGAAATTACCAAATAAGCACATTACATATGTGAAAACATGAATCATTCTTTACCCCGACCGGGACTCGAACCTAGGACTTATGATTACTAAGTCAAGGCACTACCACTACACCACAGAAGGTTAAAAGGAATCCAACCTTATAGCTTATATCTGCTATACTTAGGAATGAACACATTCTAACTGAATGCCACTATGTTCATATTACAGATTCCCCAACCTCACTCGTGGCTTCATTTTAGCATTTAATTCAATTCCCAATCTCATTCGGGCCATGAAATTACCAAATAAGCACATTACATATGTGAAAACATGAATCATTCTTTACCCCGATCGGGACTCGAACCTAGGACTTATGATTACTAAGTCAAGGCGCTACCACTACACCACAGAAGGTTAAAAGGAATCCAACCTTATAGCTTATATCTGCTATACTTAGGAATGAACACATTCTAACTGAATGCCACTATGTTCATATTACAGATTCCCCAACCTCACTCGTGGCTTCATTTTAGCATTTAATTCAATTCCCAATCTCATTCGGGCCATGAAATTACCAAATAAGCACATTACATATGTGAAAACATGAATCATTCTTTTCCCCGACCGGGACTCGAACCTAGGACTTATCATTACTAAGTCAAGGCGCTACCACTACACCACAGAAGGTTAAAAGGAATCCAACCTTATAGCTTATATCTGCTATACTTAGGAATGAACACATTCTAACTGAATGCCACTATGTTCATATTACAGATTACCCAACCTCACTCGTGGCTTCATTTTAGCATTTAATTCAATTCCCAATCTCATTTGGGCCATGAAATTACCAAATAAGCACATTACATATGTGGAAATATGAATCATTCTTTACCCCGACCGGGACTCGAACCTAGGACTTATGATTACTAAGTCAAGGCGCTACCACTACACCACAGAAGGTTAAAAGGAATCCAACCTTATAGCTTATATCTGCTATACTTAGGAATGAACACATTCTAAATGAATGCCACTATGTTCATATTACAGATTCCCCAACCTCACTCGTGGCTTCATTTTAGCATTTAATTCAATTCCCAATCTCATTCGGGCCATGAAATTACCAAATAAGCACATTACATATGTGAAAACATGAATCATTCTTTACCCTGACCGGGACTCGAACCTAGGACTTATGATTACTAAGTCAAGGCGCTACCACTACACCACAGAAGGTTAAAAGGAATCCAACCTTATAGCTTATATCTGCTATACTTAGGAATGAACACATTCTAACTGAATGAAACTATGTTCATATTACAGATTCCCCAACCTCACTCGTGGCTTCATTTTAGCATTTAATTCAATTCCCAATCTCATTCGGGCCATGAAATTACCAAATAAGCACATTACATATGTGAAAATATGAATCATTCTTTACCCCGACCGGGACTCGAACCTAGGACTTATGATTACTAAGTCAAGGCGCTACCACTACACCACAGAAGGTTAAAAGGAATCCAACCTTATAGCTTATATCTGCTATACTTAGTAATGAACACATTCTAACTGAATGCCACTATGTTCATATTACAGATTCCCCAACCTCACTCGTGGCTTCATTTTAGCATTTAATTCAATTCCCAATCTCGTTCGGGCCATGAAATTACCAAATAAGCACATTGCATATGTGAAAACATGAATCATTCTTTACCCCGACCGGGACTCGAACCTAGGACTTATGATTACTAAGTCAAGGTTCTACCACTACACCACAGAAGGTTAAAAGGAATCCAACCTTATAGCTTATATCTGCTATACTTAGGAATGAACAAATTCTAACTGAATGCCACTATGTTCATATTACAGATTCCCCAACCTCACTCGTGGCTTCATTTTAGCATTTAATTCAATTCCCAATCTTATTCTGGCTATGAAATTACCAAATAAGCACATTACATATGTGAAAACATGAATCATTCTTTACCTCGACCGGGACTCGAACCTAGGACTTATGATTACTAAGTCAAGGTTCTACCACTACACCACAGAAGGCTAAAAGGAATCCAACCTTATAGCTTATATCTGCTATACTTAGGAATGAACACATTCTAACTGAATGCCACTGTGTTCATATTACAGATTCCCCAACCTCACTCATGGCTTCATTTTATCATTTAATTCAATTCAGAATCTCATTTGGGCAATGAAATTACCAAATAAGCACATTACATATGTTTAAACATGAATCATTCTTTACCCCGACCGGGACTCGAACCTAGGACTTATGATTACTAAGTCAAGGCGCTACCACTACACCACAGAAGGTTAAAAGGAATCCAACCTTATAGCTTATATCTGCTATACTTAGGAATGAACACATTCTAACTGAATGCCACTATGTTCATATTACAGATTCCCCAACCTCACTCGTGGCTTCATTTTAGCATTTAATTCAATTCCCAATCTCATTCGGGCCATGAAATTACCAAATAAGCACATTACATATGTGAAAACATGAATCATTATTTACCCCGACCGGGACTCGAACCTAGGACTTATGTTTACTAAGTCAAGGCGCTACCACTACACCACAGAAGGTTAAAAGGAATCCAACCTTATAGCTTATATCTGCTATACTTAGGAGTGAACACATTCTAACTGAATGCCACTATGTTCATATTACAGAATCCCTACCTCACTTGTGGCTTCATTTTAGCATTTAATTCAATTCCCAATCTCATTCGGGCCATGAAATTACCAAATAAGCACATTACATATGTGAAAACATGAATAATTCTTTAAACCGACCGGGATTCGAACCTAGGACTTATGATTACTAAGTCAAGGCGCTACCACTACACCACAGAAGGTTAAAAGGAATCCAACCTTATAGCTTATATCTGCTATACTTAGGAATGAACACATTCTAACTGAATGCCACTTTGTTCATATTACAGATTCCCCAACCTCACTCGTGGCTTCATTTTAGCATTTAATTCAATTCTCAATCTCATTTGGGCCATGAAATTACCAAATAAGCACATTACATATGTGAAAACATGAATCATTCTTTACCCTGACTGGGACTCAAACCTAGGACTTATGATTACTAAGTCAAGGCGCTACCACTACACCACAGAAGGTTAAAAGGAATCCAACCTTATAGCTTATATCTGCTATACTTAGGAATGAACCCATTCTAACTGAATGCCACTATGTTCATATTACAGATTCCCCAACCTCACTCGTGGCTTCATTTTAGCATTTAATTTAATTCCCACTCTCATTCGGGCCTTGAAATTACCAAATAAGCACATTACATATGTGAAAACATGAATCATTCTTTACCCCGACCGGGACTCGAACCTAGGACTTATGATTACTAAGTCAAGGCGCTACCACTACACCACAGAAGGTTAAAAGGAATCCAACCTTATAGCTTATATCTGCTATACTTAGGAATGAACACATTCTAACTGAATGCCACTTTGTTCATATTACAGATTCCCCAACCTCACTCGTGGCTTCATTTTAGCATTTAATTCAATTCTCAATCTCATTTGGGCCATGAAATTACCAAATAAGCACATTACATATGTGAAAACATGAATCATTCTTTACCCCGACTGGGACTCGAACCTAGGACTTATGATTACTAAGTCAAGGCGCTACCACTACACCACAGAAGGTTAAAAGGAATCCAACCTTATAGCTTATTTCTGCTATACTTAGGAATGAACACATTCTAACTGAATGCCACTATGTTCATATTACAGATTCCCCAACCTCACTCGTGGCTTCATTTTAGCATTTAATTTAATTCCCAATCTAATTCGGGCCATGAAATTACCAAATAAGCACATTACATATGTGAAAACATGAATCATTCTTTACCCCGACCAGGACTCGAACCTAGGACTTATGATTACTAAGTCAAGGCGCTACCACTACACCACAGAAGGTTAAAAGGAATCCAACCTTATAGCTTATATCTGCTATACTTAGGAATGAACACATTCTAACTGAATGCCACTATGTTCATATTACAGTTTCCCCAACCTCACTCGTGGCTTCATTTTAGCTTTTAATTCAATTCCCAATCTCATTCTGGCCATGAAATTACCAAATAAACACATTACATATGTGAAAACATGAATCATTCTTTACCCCGACCGGGACTCGAACCTAGGACTTATGATTACTAAGTCAAGGCGCTACCACTACACCACAGAAGGTTAAAAGGAATCCAACCGTATAGCTTATATCTGCTATACTTAGGAATGAACACATAGTTGCATTCAGTTAGAATGTGTTCATTCCTAATTATAGCAGATATAAGCTATAAGGTTGGATTCCTTTTAACCTTCTGTGGTGTAGTGGTAGCACCTTGACTTAGTAATCATAATTCCTAGGTTCGAGTCCCGGTCGGGGTAAAGAAGGATTCATGTTTTCACATATGTAATGTGCTTATTTGGTAATTTCATGGCCCGAATGAGATTGGGAATTGAATTAAATCCTAAAATGAAGCCACGAGTGAGGTTGGGGAATCTGTAATATGAACATAGTGGCATTCAGTTAGAATGTGTTCATTCCTAAGTATAGCAGATATAAGCTATAAGGTTGGATTCCTTTTAACTTTCTGTGGTGTAGTGGTAGCGCCTTGACTTAGTAATCATAAGTCCTAGGTTCGAGTCCCGGTCGGGGTAAAGAATGATTCATGTTTTCACATATGTAACGTGCTTATTTGTTAATTTCATGGCCCGAATGAGATTGGGAATTGAATTAAATGCTAAAATGAAGCCACGAGTGAGGTTGGGGAATCTGTAATATGAACATTGTGGCATTCAGTTAGAATGTGTTCATTCCTAAGTATAGCAGATATAAGCTATAAGGTTGGATTCCTTTTAACCTTCTGTGCTGTAGTGGTAGCGCCTTGACTTAGTAATCATAAGTCCTAGGTTCGAGTCCCGGTCGGGGTAAAGAATGATTCATGTTTTCACATATGTAATGTGCTTATTTGGTAATTTCATGGCCCGAATGAGATTGATAATTGAATTAAATGCTAAAATGGAGCCACGAGTGAGGTTGGGGAATCTTTAATATGAACATAGTGGCATTCAGTTAGAATGTGTTCATTCCTAAGTATAGCAGATATAAGCTATAAGGTTGGATTCCGTTTAACCTTCTGTGGTGTAGTGGTAGCGCCTTGACTTAGTAATCATAAGTCCTAGGTTCGAGTCCTGTTCGGGGTAAAGAATGATTCATGTTTTCACATATGTAATGTGCTTATTTGGTAATTTCATGGCCCAAATGAGATTGGGAATTGAATTAAATGCTAAAATGAAGCCACGAGTGAGGTTGGGGAATCTGTAATATGAACATTGTGGCATTCAGTTAGAATGTGTTCATTCCTAAGTATAGCAGATATAAGCTATAAGGTTGGATTCCTTTTAACCTTCTGTGGTGTAGTGGTAGCGCCTTGACTTAGTAATCATAAGTTCTAGGTTCGAGTCCCGGTCGGGGTAAAGAATGATTCATGTTTTCACATATGTAATGTGCTTATTTGGTAATTTCATGGCTTGAATAAGATTGGGAATTGAATTGAATGCTAAAATGAAGCCACGAGTGAGGTTGGGAAATCTGTAATATGAACATAGTGACATTCAGTTAGAATGTGTTCATTCCTAAGTATAGCAGATATAAGCTATAAGGTTGGATTCCTTTTAACCTTCTGTGGTGTAGTGGTAGCGCCTTGACTTAGTAATCATAAGTCCTAGGTTCGAGTCCCGGTCGGGGTAAAGAATGATTCATGTTTTCACATATATAATGTGCTTATTTGGTAATTTCATGGCCCGAATGAGATTGGGAATTTAATTAAATGCTAAAATGAAGCCACGAGTGAGGTTGGGGAATCTGTAATATGAACGTAGTGGCATTCAGTTAGAATGTGTTCATTCCTAAGTATAGCAGATATAAGCTATAAGGTTGGATTCCTTTTAACCTTCTGTGGTGTAGTGGTAGCGCCTTGACTTAGTAATCATAAGTCCTAGGTTCGAGTCCCGGTCGGGGTAAAGAATGATTCATATATATATATATATATATATATATATATATATATATATATATATATATATATATATATATATATATATATATATATATATATATATATATATATATATATATATATATATATATATATATATACATATATACATACATACATATATATATATATATATATATATATATATATATATATATATATATATATATATATATATATATATATATATATATATATATATATATATATATATATATATATATATATATATATATATATATATATATATATATATATATATATATATATATATATATATATATATATATATATATATATATATATACATATATATATATATATATATATATATATATATATATATATATATATATATATATATATATATATATATATATATATATATATATATATATATATATATATATATATATATATATATATATATATATATATATATATATATATATATATATATATATATATATATATATATATATATATATATATATATATATATATATATATATATATATATATATATATATATATATATATATATATATATATATATATATATATATATATATATATATATATATATATATATATATATATATATATATATATATATATATATATATATATATATATATATATATATATATATATATATATATATATATATATATATATATATATATATATATATATATATATATATATATATATATATATATATATATATATATATATATATATATATATATATATATATATATATATATATATATATATATATATATATATATATATATATATATATATATAAAGAAGCTTTGAACAACAGAGTGCAATACGTGACTTCAAGATATTTTCTGGAAATTAGTGGAATATCCTGGAACAGGAACATGAGTTGGAATGATGCATCAACAATATAAAGGAGTAATTTCAATTTCATAAAGGGAGTATATTTAATATATAAATGGTTTGAATAACAAAATACCTTGACTATCTTATAGAAATTTCCTGGAATACCCTGAAATGTTCTAGAATATCCTAAAATAGGAACATAACTAGGAATGAGGTTATATATTTATAATGTAGTCCAGTAAAAATGACAGCTTCTTTATCAGCAGTTATTCCTTAACAAGTTCGTATTGGGTTAATATATTTCACTGGGCTCTTGGAGACTAGTGGTAGGCTTTGATTTATAGATATATAGCCGGATGCCCTGTCTGATACCAACCCTCTTCTTTACATATGCCATTTTTTTCAGAACTTGGGACCAGCACCTAGTTGAGATGGCTATCTCTCCCAGTGGTTAGATGCCTAATGCTTATATTCTTTATATATTAGTTATTAGAACATTAACATTTAAAGGGTTCGAGCCCAGTGCCTTGAAAATCAACTCTAAATAATAATGATTGTAAGCATTGAAGGAAAAAGAAAAAACAACTAATAATTTGAGAATCTAGCCACTGGAGAAAAAAGCCAGGTTTAATCGGTGTCGGTCCCAAGACTGGTTAAAAATAATGGGTTAATGTCAGGAAGGGCATCCTACCGTAAAGCTAAGCCAAACCAGTGAAAGTTTTCAAGGAGCTAGTGAGCAACAGTGTCCCATGCGAACATGAGAGAAGCTGTACTTGAAATGTAATTATTAGAAAATTTGCATATCAATTAAGATTCGCACTGTGGAATGTAAAGAAATGATGCTTAAACATCTAAATATCTATACACAAAGCAGTAAAACAAATAACTTGCAATATGTGAAGTAATGATAATGTAATAAATTTTGATAATGGCATACAACATAAAATTGAGACCAGTAGCTTAGGTAAATAGACTGTGACCAATGAAAACGCACATCATTCATATGTTAATTATAAGTACGACTTGTTGTCAAATTTATATTTAAGCTTTTGGTAACCGCAGATGACGGAAATTCAAACATAGTACTGTACATGAAAACATTGTGCATATAACATTCAAATAGCAAAAACATGTTATGTTTATTGTCAATAAAATGTAATTAAAATCCACCGCACTTGTATAGTGAGTGCATATACTGCTATGTAAAAATGTTAACTGGCTAACATTTTCAACATTCATTAACTTTCTTCACCAACGATAAATATATTACGTGATGTTTAAGTTGCTGCTTGTGAAGCATTTCATACCTAATTAGATTACTAATCAGCATATTAGTCAATTAATCTAACAATGCTTATTATTTATTAATTTCTATATAGTTCTATTCTATTCATTCCTTTATCAATTACACGTATTTCTTTTTCTATTTATACATACATACATATACCTGCCCTCATTTCCCCTTATAAGCCATGCCTGGCTGGGAGTTATATTTTCCCGCAGGTTGCCCGTCTTTTAGGGGTTATGGCAGGGTCTATTACTGCCATTATTGTAGATCTTCCTTTACTTTTACTATGGTTTCAGGCTTGTTCTATTGACACTGTGTATTTTTTTTTTATGACTTGTCATTAAGTTACTATTTTTCTTCGTCTCAAAGCTTTCTTGGCCCGACGACCACGAGTTTTTCATAAAGCAGTAGTGTTTAAGGTTTTTGGCCCAATAACTCTTATGTTCAACCTAAGTTAACCTTGATATTTCACCCCAAACATAGCTTTGTAGTTCTAATATTGCATTTTACTCCTTACTGATATAACTTTTTATCTTCGGGACCACCGTTGACACCATTGTTAACTTTGGAAGGTAATCACTGTGATAGTACCCTCTCAAAATCACAAGGGACACCAACTTTCAGCATAAATGAAGATGAATAATTGAAAAGCTCCAGGGGCCTTAGTACTCATAGTTAGAATTCGCAGAAGGAACTTACTGCATTTATAGACCCACTTGAGTATAGTTCGTCAAGTCTCAAAGAGCCTGAGATCATATCATTGGAATCAAGTACTTCTTTCCTCAACAGTAATCAAGCAATTTCACTTGGACGAATATCTTTAAATGTCAACGCATGTCCACTTCGTAAAAGGCCTTCTGGTTTCCGAATGATTACTATAGATTCAGTGGCACGAAGTTTTGCTATCAATAAGCCTCTGGTCACGCCATTGGAAGAGTATTTTTCTGATTAGAAACCAACTTGTCATGATTTCATCATATCTTTGACCACATCAGTAGATTAATACTCTCTTGGCATTAATTAGATAGAGCAGAGTTCTATTTTTGGTCTCAACGAGCCTCTGAAGAAATTCCAGGAACCATCACCTGATTCTTCAGAGACTGACCCAATCCTTAGAAGAAAGTTCTGCTAATTCACTGAACCTTTGGCATCTTGAAAGCAAACTTCTGCCCCCCAACTATTGCAAGTTCATCTGCTTTCA
Source organism: Halocaridina rubra (assembly GCA_037179515.1). NCBI lineage: Eukaryota > Metazoa > Arthropoda > Malacostraca > Decapoda > Atyidae > Halocaridina > Halocaridina rubra. The sequence continues at coordinate 6,264 of JAXCGZ010010763.1, read as the reverse complement.
CGAAGTGTTCCAGAATTTTATCAAAATAATGTTCTTGACAAGGTCAACTTCAGATGAATATTTGGCTCTTCGCAATAAATTCTGAGGAACACTAGTAAATGTTATGTTTTTTTCAGAAAGGTAAAATTGAATAGACGATTTACCTCTTTCAAAATATATATTTTATAGTGAAGACACAGTTAGCCTTTTTAGCCTTATAAACAGGCTAATTGCTAAAAGGTTAGATCCACATGTCACTCCTGTACTTCAAATAGACAGAGTGCCTGACTCAAGTGAAATTTCTCATGTCATTTCTTTACTTAAAGATACTTTGGGATACACTGTGAGAACTATTTGGCTTTTTAATATATGTATATATATATATATATATATATATATATATATATATATATATATATATATATATATATATATATATATATATATATATATATATATATATATATATATATATATATAATATATGTATATATATATATATATATATATATATATATATATATATATATATATATATATATATATATATATATATATATATATATATATATATATAATATATATATATATATATATATATATATATATATATATATATATATATATATATATATATGTATATATATATATATATATATATATATATATATATATAATATATATATATATATATATATATATATATATATATATATATATATATATATATATATATATATATATATATATATATATATATATATATATATATATATATATATATATATATATATATATATATATATATATATATAATATATATATATATATATATATATATATATATATATATATATATATATATATATATATATATATATATATATATATATATATATATATATATATATATATATATATATATATATATATATATATATATATATATATATATATATATATATATATATATATATATATATATATATATATATATATATATATATATATATATATATATATATATATATATATATATATATATATATATATATATATATATATATATATATATATATATATATATATATATATATATATATATATATATATATATATATATATATATATATATATATATATATATATATATATATATATATATATATATATATATATATATATATATATATATATATATATATATATATATATATATATATATATATATATATATATATATATATATATATATATATATATATATATATATATATATATATATATATATATATATATATATATATATATATATATATATATATATATATATATATATATATATATATATATATATATATATATATATATATATATATATATATATATATATATATATATATATATATATATATATATATATATATATATATATATATATATATATATATATATATATATATATATATATATATATATATATATATATATATATATATATATATATATATATATATATATATATATATATATATATATATATATATATATATATATATATATATATATATATATATATATATATATATATATATATATATATATATATATATATATATATATATATATATATATATATATATATATATATATATATATATATATATATATATATATATATATATATATATATATATATATATATATATATATATATATATATATATATATATATATATATATATATATATATATATATATATATATATATATATATATATATATATATATATATATATATATAAAGATGGGTAGATAAATTAAACGCTGATCAAATGACCACACAATAAAATGTGAGTACTTAAGATTACCCTATCCATCTTCTCTCTGACAATTTAATTTCATATGATTAATTTTCTACGTAAATCACTTCCTAGTTTAGATAAGCCTCAAATGTTAATTTTCTAAAAAAGATCTTTTGATATATGAAGAGGGAGCTTTAATATCCAAAGTCTATTTATCATTATTTTTGAAGATGGGATATTCTAGTAATGACATGGATCATTAATTGAAAAAATGTATTACTCTCTTTTTCTTTCTTTTTCTCTCTTTGTCTCTCTCTTTCTCTTTCTCTAATTATGTGCATGTATTTATGATTCTATTTGCTTTTCTGTCTCTTAGTAAGCAATATATTATCAACCGAGATATGTATTCTTTAATTTGAAAACAATTGTAGCCAACTAAGTTTCTTAACTTTTTCATTAGTTTATATAATGCATCCACGTGAAAAAAAAAAAAATTACAAATCAATTACTGGTCTAATATCGTTAAGCAATGTATTATCCATAGACAAATAAAGTAAAAACAGAAATGCATTCTTAGTAACAAATATTTTTTATGAGAAAATATTTCCTTTCTCTGTATAATCAACATAATCATATAATTTTTTCTTGCTTAACATCGGAAGCAAAAATTACCTTCCACGATATAAAATGAAAAGAAAATAAAAATAAAAATTCAAAATGCAGGAAACTGTCATTTAAACTTTATCGAAATGTGAAATGAGGCCAAAACGTTTTTGATGCACCAGTTCATGTTGATAGACACTTTGCAGGAAGCGTGTGCAGTCTATATAAGACAAGGAATAAACGTTTTTAGGGGGAAAGTTTCATGCTTCATCATTTCAAAATTTTTTTTTTTATTAGCGAATGATATGTTATACACCGTATTTATAAACCTGTCACAATGTTAACAGGAACGATTTTTCATTTAATATGTTGGATGCATATTTATAAATATTGATATTAGAAGAAAAATTATAGTGTAGGTTATATGCTCAATGTAGAACTAAGACCAAGAAAAAACGTTTTCAAGATGAACGTCATATGTTTGTTCATTTCGATGGGGAAACATTTTTAGTACTTATATTAACTTCAAAATATGGGCTTCGATCTTTACCGTATGTAAAATCTGTATTCTATAACAACATAAAAGAATCGTTTTTAGAGGAGGCTTTCATAATATTCTAGTTGTGGAAACATATATCAACCTATGGTAAGGACTACATAAAATAGCCTCTACAATGAATTGCACAAAAAGGCAATTATATTTAATTAGACATGGATATATAGTTATAAAAAAGGATTATTTCATCATTATCAAGGGAATGCGACCTTTGTATATAGATAGAAAATGGGTAGATATAAGATGATAGGAGAAACATTTTTAAAATATAGGAAAGCTGTCAAACATTGCTGAGTAATAAGTGGATGCCTCAGGATATAACACTATGCGAATATCAAGTAGTATAACATAAAATTCAAACACATAGTTTTGTACTTTAAGGCCTCAAAAAACTGGGATTGCTCCTCCAATATATCACAAGTAGTCCGTGAGAATATGAAAGGTTATCAGCCACTCAATGTAAGGGTGACTGTAGCTCAGTGGTAAAGACCATGAGTCTGTAAGTAACTAAAGCGAATTAGAGCCTACCAAAGGTGTTTCGAAAGATGTTTAGCATTATTATTATTTTTCTATCTCTAGGAATAAAGTTTTTTATCTCCATCATGTCTTTGTCCAACCCCATTCGAATGGGTATCAATTGTGAAACATAAAAAGCAACTCCTTGTATGGTATCACACTTTCAATTTACGGATATAGATAGTACTAATTTCCCATGACAATATAAAGTTCAAGCAAAATAATTATGCTTTAGAGGCTCAAAGAGGGGAGAAGTTAATCAGCAATAAGTGTGTACACCTGACCAGCTATATGACACTGTATAGCAACAAATATAATTGATTTAAAGCCTTTTCTTAGTTCATGTAACCAACGAGGTAGACACCTCTATGGTTACATGAACTAAGAAAAGGCTTTGAATCAATTCTCTTTATTGTTTTACAGTGCCATATAGCTGGTCAGGTGTACACACTTATGATAAAAAAAACAGCAAGCTTTTCATTGAAAAATAAAAGTTTTCGTGCTTTAAGGACCCAAAGAAAAGAGAAACAAGTTTCAAGATATCACTAGGAATCCGTGACGCGAAAAAGGTTAAGAATTACTTCTGTACACTGTATTTCAATTGAGTATAACAGAGCAAAGTATTTATAGAAAAAAAAATGTTTTATACAATTTAAGGGCTCAAATATAGGAGAAGACCCCAAAAATACCACAAAGGGATCCATGGCCAGTGATATACTTAAAAATTACTTCAGTGAATTGTATCACACTGTCAAATAACTAAACAGTGTGTACTCAATTCAGTGAAAAATAAAAAAAAATATGTAATTCAAGTTAAGAATAAGAAACACGAATCACCAATGATACCACTAATAGGTCCGTAATTAGTAAAAAGTTAAAAACTTCTGCTCTCTATTGCATGACACATAGCGAGGCAGAATACACACGCTTTTCATTTTGAATATATTTATAATGCACTTTGAGGATTAAAACATGTGAGAACTCAATCCTAACAGATATAACTAAGGGGTCCGTGGCGGTCCGTGACGAGTAAGAAAGATAAGAATCAGTTTTATGTCAGGTATTGTATTATACTGTCACCATAGAGGAAGATGTACAAGCTTTTATTTAAAAAAAATACAAACAAACAAACAAACAAACATTTATTTCCATTTTGCACAATGGTTATTCAACATTAATAGTAACTTATAAGTAGACATGTAATTAAACTAATAAATAAGAGGGTTAGACATATAGTTAAATTAAATGTAGCTTTCATAGAAAATAATAATGCTGTAATAAAAATGTTAACAATAATGTTAATAATAAAGTAGTAAGTATGCCACTAGATACAGGATCGTTATTATCGGCATCATTTCCATATTTGTTTCCTTACAATGAGAATAATTTGTTATTAATGAGCAGCAACTATTTGTCGAAAAGAAAACTATATAGTTTGCCTTTGAAAGCTGTGAAGGAGGATGCATTTTTAAGATGCTCTGGAATATTATTCCAGAGTGTTGGCCCTATGATAGTGATCATCTTTGAACCTGCTTCTGTGTTTGTTCTGTGAATAAAGAGCTCACTGCTCTGTCTTGTGTTGGTTCCCCTTATATCCCTGACTGTTTTTAAATCAAATACCCAGCTAGGATAATGATGGTCCAAAATTTTGAATACAAAAACATAAATAGCATAAGCGACCTTATTTTCTGCCCGCAGCCACCCAAGTTTATTGAGAGCTGGTGTGATGTGGTCATATTTTCTTATTCCTCCCAGGGCAACTCGAGCTGCAAAATTAATAAGCTTCTGTATTCTTTTTATCTGAGTCTTAGTGGTAGCTCCCCAAACAGTTGTGCAGTAATTAATGTGACTTAGGGCTAGAGATTCAACAACAGTTATTCGAGTGGTAGTCTCAAAATTGTCTTTTATACGTGATAAGTACATTAATGTTCCTGTAACCTTTTTGCATACTTTATCTATGTGGGAATCAAACAACATGTGGTTATCAGAGTGAATTCCTAGGTTTTTGACTGTTTTGCTAGGTGTGCTAATATTGTCGCAAAAATTAATTGTTGTGTTTTCTGGAATTTGTGCTATGTGGAACCTTGAACCAATAAATATGCACTGTGTTTTACTTTCGTTAATTAACAGCCCAATTTCTTGGAAATAGGTTTTAATTTTTGACAGAGTGTTTTCTGCTCTTAAAGTTAGCTCTGGGAGATTATTAATATCACCACTAAGGAGTAGTTGAGTGACATCTGCATATTGTACGACTAGACAGTCAGAAATGATAGAAGAGAGAGAGAGAGAGAGAGAGAGAGAGAGAGAGAGAGAGAGAGAGAGAGAGAGAGAGAGAGAGAGAGAGAGAGAGAGAGAGAGAGAGAGAGAGAGAGAGAGAGAGGAGAGAGAGAGAGAGAGAGAGGGAGAGAGAGGAGAGAGAGAGAGAGAGAGATAGATTGATAGATTGATAGAGGAGAGAGAGAGAGAGAGATAGATGAGAGAGAGAGGAGAGAGAGAGAGAGAGGAGAGAGAGAGAGAGAGAGAGAGAGGAGAGGGAGAGGAGAGAGAGAGAGAAGAGAGAGAAAAACAAAAAACTTTTCCTTCCCAAAATATGCAGCAGCTGGGCATAGAAGACTTCAGAATTTTTCATTTTCTCCAGCACTCTATATTTTCTTTTTTTAATATTTTTCATATTTTTCGAGGGCCTCATTAGCCAAGTCTTGCTTCTCTAGAATTAACGTATATATCGCACGAAATTCTAATTAGAAAGTGCATATTTATAATGGCTATTTTTTTCCCTTTTTAATGAGCTATAATGCAGGGTTC
>JAXCGZ010010762.1:17500-19801 GCA_037179515.1 Halocaridina rubra | reverse complement strand
TTCTATGAACAAAATTAAGCTGTTAAAATGCAACGAATATAATATGTAACCTTTATTACTCATTTCACAAATTTAAATTTAATTAAATGAGTATCTTTATTTCCACAAAATATGTAGTGGGTATTCTTACAATATACATACAATACAAGAGACATCATCTATAGATATCACAACTCCTTAGAACAATTCTTACAGTATAAGAAAGTACAATGGATTGATGGATTCAGTTTTACGTTACGAACTCCCTTTTTCTACTAAGGGCTAGGACGGTTGCCTTCTTACGAAGGACTAGTTTTGGCAGATGTAATCGCAATGCCATTTTCAGTTTATTTTTTAAGCGTTCTCTCAGTTTCTTTTTTTCTTTATTTTCTGTGCTGTTTCTGTTTCATAATTTTGCATCCCTCACACACACAGGGCTTTGTGTCTTATTTTTGCAATCTATTTGATGTCCGGAAAGTATGATGTCCTGGCCTTTAACTCCATGAATATTAATTTCCCAAGGTTTATAGAGTAATCAAATGAATTTTAAAGCCAGACTAATCAAATATTGACTTATACTGATTTCTTTTGTAACTTTTATTGGATTTTATATCAATGTAAAAAGGCATTATCAGACGAAATGTTGATGTAGTCACCGTGGCTCAAGCGGTAGCGTCCGCGACTCTGAGGCGTCAGGTCGAGGTTTCGCGCCCCGTCACGGTCTGAGGTTAGCAAGGGCATGCACTCAGGGTAACGATTACATCTGCCAAAACAAGTCCTTCTCAAGAAGGCAACCGTCCTAGCCTTTGGTAGAAAAGGGAGTCCGTGACGTAAAACCGGAACATCAACAGCAACATCAGACATGTTGATGGACTTTGTGTAAAATTTTTCCCTTATCTTTACTACTTTGGGGTTAGACCTTATAACTTTAGAACTATTTGAACTAAGGATACAGCTAATCATAGTTCATTACTGAATATTCACATTTACTCATACTGAACTATTTTTGTAATTACCTTTGCTTTGTTTTTCTCTCTACTTTTTTTATCTTTTTCTTATTTTCGTTTTATTGTTTTTCCTGTTTTTTTTTCTACTTTTTCACCTGTCCTGTGCGTTTTAATGTTCCTTCTTACGAAATCTAGTATTCACATTTTCTCATATTGAAATAATTTTTAAATTATCTTTTCTTTGTTTTTCTCTCTTTTTCTTATCCTTTTCTTATTTCGTTTTATTGATTTTCCTGTTTTTTTTTTTACTTCACCTGTCCTGCTCATTTCAGCCTTTCTTCTACTGAAATCTAGTATTCACAATTTCTCATATTGAACTATTTTTGTAATTACCTTTTGCTTTGTTTATCTCTCTATTTTTATCCTTTTCTTATTTTCGTTTTATTATTTTTTTCCTGATTTTTTCCTACTTTTCGTTTTATTATTTTTTTCCTGATTTTTTCTACTTTTCGTTTTATTATTTTTTCCTGCTTTTTTTCCTACTTTTCGTTTTATTATTTTTTTCCGGCTTTTTTTTCCTACTGCTTCACCTGTCCTGTGCTCTACAGCCTTCCTTCTGAAATCTAGTATTCACATTTTCTCCTATTGAACTATTGTTGTAATTACCTTTTCTTCGTTTTTCTCTCTACTTTTTTTATCCTTTTTTTATTTTCGTTTTATTGTTTTTTCCTGATTTTTTTCCTACTTTTCGTTTTATTTTTTCCTGATTTTTTTCCTACTTTTCGTTTTATTTTTTCCGGCTTTTTTTCCTACTTCTTCACCTGTCCTGCTCATTTCAGCCTTCTTTCTTCTGAAATCTAGTATTCACATTTTTTTCATATTGAACTATTGTTGTAATTACCTTTTGCTTTGTTTTTCTCTCTGTTTTTTTATCTTTTTCTTATTTCGTTTTATTGTTTTTTCCTTATTTTTTCTACTTTTCGTTTTATTATTTTCGTGATTTTTCCTACTTTTCGTTTTATTATTTTTTCCTGCTTTTTCCTACTTTTCGTTTTATTGTTTTTCTGCTTTTTTCCTACTTCTTCACCTTTCCTGTGCGTTTTAGCCTTCTTTCTTCTGAAATCTAGTATTCGCATTTTCTCCTATTGAACTATTTTTGTAATTACCTTTTCGTTGTTTTTCTCTCTATTTTTTTTTTATCCTTTTCTTATTTTCGTTTTATTGTTTTTCCTGTTGTTTTCTACTTTTCGTTTTATTATTTTTTCCTGCTTTTTTCCTATTTTTCGTTTTATTATTTTTTTCCTGCTTTTTTCCTACTTTTCGTTTTATTATTTTTTTCCTGCTTTTTCCCTACTTCTTCACCTGTCCTGTTCAT
>JAXCGZ010010762.1:7500-12500 GCA_037179515.1 Halocaridina rubra | reverse complement strand
CTTCAAACTGTTTTAAAGACCATAAATACGCACACACACACATGCACAAACACAAAATTTTATATATAATAGTATAGCTATATGCAACCCTTTATCCCCAAGGAGCTGAGAGGAGTGGTTGAGGTATGTGTGGATCGTGGTGAATGTGCATTTCTTGGCTCGGCCACACCCCTTGCAAGGCAGAATGAGGCATGTGTATATGTATATATGTATGTATAGCTATACGCATTTTGCAGGATAAACTTTAATTGTATCCCTATCTTAATCGGTACGGATAATATCTCAGCTACTGATATAGTTTATTATTTTCGCTTCTTTCATGAATTCTTCTATTTTTATCACAGTTGTGAAATTATAAAATCGATGATGTAACTTTGGCACTGTAAAGTGGAGATTCCATAGGCTTAGCAGGCCGGCGTCCATAATTCTTCTGTCATTGGTTATATATATTAGAGAAATACAAGCAATGACTCCTATCATCGCGGATAATGAAACTCTCTCTCCTAACCTAACCTAACCATAATAATATAAACAATCCCCAAGACTTCTATGTCATAATAACAAAGTTCACACATACTAGCAACTAAGGTCTCTTTCATACGACGCCACCAAGGTGGCGTCGTATGAAAGAGACCTTAGTTGCTAGTATTTTTTATCTCTATTTGTTATTATGACATAGAATTCTTGGTGATTGTTTACATAATTATGGTTAGGTTATGTTAGGAGAGAGAGTTTTATTATCCGCAATTATAGAAGTCATTGCTGGTATTTCTCAATTATATATAACCAAATGACAGAAGAATTATGGATGCTGGCCTGCTGATCAAAGCTTGTCAGTTGCATTTAAGTGAAATATTAGCAATTTTGTCCATAAAAAAGAGCGAGAGCAAGGAGATTAAGGACGTTGAATATTTAATACTATCATGACTAGAATAAAGAGAGTATTAACATTGTCAAAAATATATATATTTAATGTAATAATACAGAGTTTTTACCCTGTATGATTCCCTGATGTCGTAACTTGAGGACTCGATTATAAGGGCCGATTTCTTAAACAGTGTAAACCTAGGATACCATATTGTTAGTTAGTAGACACACACAAATGGACTTCATAAACGCATCTGACGCGGTTCTATGTATGGCTAGGATCCCGTAAGGGATCCTAGGCCCGATTTCTTAAACAGTGTAAACCTAGGATACCATATTGTTAGTTAGCTAGACACACACAAATGGATTTCATAAACGCACCTGATGCGGTTCTGTGTATGGCTAGGATCCCGCACGGGATATTAGCCATAAACAGAACCTCGTCAGGTGCGTTTATGAAGTCCATTTGTGTGTGCTAGCTAACTAACAATATGGTATCCTAGGTTTACACTGTTTAAGAAATCGGGCCTAAGTGCTAGATCAATGGAACACTTACCTACAAAGTTATTCACTAAGGACCTAAAATCGCCATCCTACAGTATCTCATTTAATAATAATAAAATATTCACAATATTATTAAAATTGAGAATAATAACGATGCACATTTTATGACTGAATACTTAGAAATAAAAAAAAATAATAACAGTATAATTTGATGAGGCTAGCATTGATGCAAGATTTATCGATCCTAGAATATTCAACATGTCGGATATTCCCTGATACGAATATTATCGTTTCCTGAATTTTCGTTTTTCGTGAATTAGAGAAATGGGAATTGAAAATAAAATACCAATCGTGTCTGTCCCCGTGTGGCTCCTGTGTGTGTGTGTGTATGTGTGTTTTAATTAGCTCTATTGTTACTGTGTGTATTACTTTTGTATGAAATATATTTTATCATATAAAATCCGCCATTTTGCTTGTCTTTCCCGGGAAAAATATCTGGATATTCTTTCATATTTTATGAATAAAAACGAGAACGTACCAATTATCTCTTTAAATTTAGAATAAATATTATATATGTGCTTTTATTGAAAGATAGTAAAATATACCAATGCCTCCATAGTAGTCAGGAAGTTAATTTTTTGCTGCTATCATAAATAGCCATAAGACTTGCACCTTAAGCAGATCTGGGAGTGCCGATTGGCACACGTCCCCATGTAATGTTTTAGATCCAAAATCAGATCAGGGAGTGCCGCTTGGCACACGTCCCCAGGTAATGTTTTAGATCCAAAAGCAGATCAGGAAGTGCCGCTTGGCACACGTCCCCATGTAATGTTTTAGATCCAAAAGCAAATCAGGGAGTGCCGCTTGGCACACGTCCCCATGTAATGTTTTAGATCCAAAAGCAGATCAGGGAGTGCCGCTTGGCACACGTCCCCATGTAATGTTTTAGATCCAAAAGCAGATCAGGGAGTGCCGCTTGGCACACGTCCCCATGTAATGTTTTAGATCCAAAAGCAGATCAGGTAGGAGTGCCGCTTGGAACACGTCCCCATGTAATGTTTTAGATCCAAAAGCAGATCAGGAAGTGCCGCTTGGCACACATCCCCATGTAATGTTTTAGATCCAAAAGCAGATCAGGGAGTGCCACTTGGCACACGTCCCCGTGTAATGTTTTAGATCCAAATTAAAAATAAATTCCCATACTTGCACGATCATCATCTGAAAGTATTGTAAATTTAAACTCGAGGGACCCTGTTATAAATGGAAAATACCCAGCTAACTATATCGGAGTATTTTTTTTATTTTAGTTATTATGAAAATTTAGTTTTTGTCAAGATCTTGAAAAAAAAAAGGTATTCATGAAGTGAGATAACCTTACTTGTTTTGTGTGAAATCCGTATCTACACTTCTGTAAATTTGCAATTGCAGTTTTTTTTACCATTACATACACTCTTTTACTTTCACATACATATACACATGGCCTCATTTCCCCTTGTAAGGGGGGTGGCCGAGCCAAGAAACACGCATTCACCACGATCCACACCCACCTTAACCACACTCCTCTTAGGTCCTTGCCACATTCCCCCCTCTTCCACTCTGCTTGGATCGATCTCAAGGTAGGCGGGTAAGGATATTCTACAATGAGGTCCGACAGCCGCAGCTGTGATTTTCTTCATTCCTTTAGTTACTTTTTGGAAAGCTGTCTTATGCTACTGGGGATTTGAAAGAGTATAGAGTTATTAGTTGCTGAGAGCTATGGAGCTGCTAAAAGCTAGATGTAGTTTGGTAGTTGTTATTTTCTTTCTTTTTTCAAGTAATGTAGTATTACACCTGTAATGATGTAAGACTTTGAACTTTGACCTGAACGCTATTTTACACCTGTAATTAGTAAGACTATGAACGGAACACCATGATAAAACTCACGGAAGAACCACATCTGGTAGTGTTTGGTGTGGAATGCCTCAGAGTCTTTAAATACGAAACTTTATAGAAATTTTAATTTCTCTTTTAATATAATAACAGTTTTTATAACCTATTTAAGAAGAACCAGAGTTTACTACACCTGTAAATTCATATTGCATGATACAAATGCATAACCACGTGTATGCATCATCTGTTTAGCGTAAACAGAGGTAGCTTTACTTACAAAAGAAAGAAGAAAAAAAATATCAAGTGTTCTGATGATATAGCCTATCTATATTCTCCCCTTAGGACAGGCGCCTGACGCTGCATAATTAGCCTCCGTTAGTCTAGTGTATCACTAAATCTGCAGCCATGAATTTGCCTGGCTCTTTGGGTGGGAGGGGTATGAAAGGGTATTAGTGAGACATCCTAAACATTGTATATTAATGCCAGTGAAAACTGCCACATTTATGCTGTCAAGGGGTAATTCCTGGAATGGCAGCATCAGGAGCTAACGGCTGGAAGGGGATGTGCATGGAAGTAGCCATGGTCCAGTAAACGTACCAGGGTGTAATTCCTGGAATGGATGCATCAGGAGCTAACTACTGGAAGCGGATGGGCATGGAAGTAGTCATTGTCCAGTAAACGATTCGCATGTATTAGTTTTTACTTTGAGAGTTTGTACGCGTGTGCATCTGTTCGTGCGCGTATGTCTGAGTGAGATATATTGAAGAAAATTATTGCTACCTGTTTGTCGTCATGTGAATTGTCAACATTGTATTTTCATCATTTATTTCTATTAGTTTTGTGGCCGCCGTGGCTGGGTGGTAGAGCGTGTGACTTTTATTCATCAGGTCGTCGGATCGAGACACTCCACGGTCCTAGGTTAGAAAGGGCATTTACTCGGGGTAACGGTCGCACACTGCCAAACTCAACGTCCTTCGTAAAAAGGCACCGTCCTAGCCCTTACTAGAAAAAGGAGTTGTTCCGGTTTTACGTCACGGACTCCCTTCTCTACGAAGGGCTAGGACGGTTGCTTTCTTGCGAAGGACTTGTTTTGGCAGATGTAATCCTTACCCTGAGTGTATGCCCTTGCTAACCTCAGACCGTGACGGGGAGCGAACCCTCGACCTGATGCCTCAGAATCGCGGACGCTACCGCTTGAGCCACGGTGACTACCTTACTAGAAAAAGGAGTCCATGACGTTAAACCTGATCATTTGTATTCCATTATTTTTATATGCATTTTCCAATCTTATTTCCCGAGAGTCATTAAACTCTCGTGCATATTAATGACTTTGGTCTTATTTCGTCCAATATCAGCGATATAATTTGCTAAACCAATACAGTAATAACTCCCTAGCGCTGCAATACTCTCAGAATTGGCTTCATGAGTTGCGAAATTAATATTTTCCACTGAGCAAACATATCCCATTGTAAGCGTAGATTAGGAAATTATGAATAATTAAATCACTGAATATATCGCTTTGAACTTCATTTTTATATTTTTTCCATCTTATACTATCTTTTTTTTTATACAGTAAAGAAAAAAATTATAACTGATTAATTACGAAAAGTAATTTTTAAGTTTAAAAATTGAAATTGCCTTTGTTGGAGGATTTTAGATGATAGTGAATAACCGTGTAATTCATGCGGCTTTTAGTGCATGGTGAAAACCGTATCCATGATATCATGGTAAAACCGTTTTTGTCATGTCAGTGGTAAGGT
>JAXCGZ010010762.1:0-2500 GCA_037179515.1 Halocaridina rubra | reverse complement strand
AATAATAATAATAATAATAATAATAATAATAATAATAATAATAATACTTCATTTGAAATCCTATATTGTGTACATAATTTTTCGTCTTTTTTGGCACTAGGTTACTTGTTCCTGGATTTGACACAGGGTCATATAAAACTGAGGTCAACAGCTTTATAGCCATAACTACAGAGGTCATTTGTGTTGGTATCTTGATTACTTATGGGTCAAAAAAATGGCAGCACTACAGAGTTGGAAGGTGTTTTGGTGCCCATTGTGATACTGAACCTACATTAGACATTCCAATTCAGTCTTTAAAAACCTCCATGGCTGAGGGCACTAAGCTACAGACTCCTGTTTTGCAAGACCCTGGTTCGAGTCCATGAAGTAGGTCATGTAAATTTGATATTGTTACATGATTTACTGCATGCTTATTATTATTATTGTTATTATTATTATTATTATTATTATTATTATTAGTATTATTATTATTATTATTATTATTATTGTTATTATTATTGTTATTATTATTGTTATTATTATTATTATTATTATTATTATTATTATTATGAAATTATTATTATTATTATTATTATTATTATTATTATTATTATTATTATTATTATTATTATTATTATTATGAAAGTAGTAGTAGCAGTATGATTAGTATTATTAGTAGCAGTAGTCTTAGTAGTATTGCTATTGTTATTAGTATTATTACTACTATTATTATGTGTTATTATTACGGAGTACTGCCATTATTATTATTATTATTATTATTAGCAAGTAGCAGTAGTAGTAGTAGTAGCTGGTTTAGTAATACTACGTTAGAGAAATTCTGTATTCAGCTGCAGCATATGACCTTGAAATCTATAATGTGTGATACGGAGACTGACTAAAAATATTATTGCATAGCATATATATATATATATATATATATATATATATATATATATATATATATATATATATATATATATATATATATATATATATATATATATATATATATATATATATATATACCCTTGTAAGGGTGAAAACCTTCAAAAATGAATATGTTGCCCCCCCCTCTTATTACGTCAAGAGTCTACACTCGCCAGTATTCAACGTGCCTCTTCCCAGGTAATGGAAAATTGTAATTAAGAATGGTATTAATTCATTAAGATCTACACTTTCATATAGCTTCTGTCTATGGACGCGAATATATGAAGTTTTGTTAAGTTAGAAATTTTGCTAATTTTTATATTATTATTATTATTATTATTATTATTATTATTATTATTATTATTATTATTATTATTATTATTATTATTTTAGTTGTTGTTGTTGTTGGTGTTATTATTGTTATTATTATTATTATTATTAATATTATTATTATTATTGTTGTAGTTGTAGTTGCTGTTATTATTATTATATTATTATTGTTGGTATAATAATAATAATAATAATAATAATAATAATAATAATAATAATAATAATAATAGTAATTAATAGTAATAATTATTATTATTATTATTATTATTATTATTATTATTATTATTATTATTAATATTTTTTATTATTATTATTATTATTATTATTATTATTATTATTATTATTATTATTATTATTATATTATTATTATTATTAGTATTAAGGACTGCTGCATATAGGTAGACTTTTAAGAATTGTGCTGTGTCGGTTTGTCTCGTAGTTTCAGAAAAACTTGATACATTCAATGAAAAGTATCGTCACTAGATGTGTTCGGTCTGTTATGGAATAGTATCATAATGGGCGAAACTCCTTGCTAGAATCACAGAAATGTCTGCATTGTTGGTTTTAATTTAAATATGTATGTATATACAAAGTACATATTAATTACATATAGGCTACACATATTCCGTTAAATACTATTTTGTAAAATTTTTCCAGTTTTTATCTGAATCACATGATTTGTTAATTTTTTCTTAATTTAATTACAACCATAAATATATTATTTCCATCTTCAGTAGCATCCATAATGGAAGTTAATTTAATAATGCTAATTATTCTCGCATATTTAATTTGCCTTCAAGTTTAGGTGAATCTAGAGAACTCACTATTAGGGATTTCCTAGTTTATTTACATAGTACCTAGTATTATAATTCATTTGCTGCTACTAGTACTCTGCTACTACTACTACTACTACTACTACTACTACTACTACTACTACTACTACTACTACTACTACTACTACTATTACTACTACTCCGAGAGAGCGAGGGGACTGCGAATCCCCTCATCTGTATTTTTCGTCCCTCTTAGTCAAGGTATTTTGCTTTGACTCAGCCACCCCCCTTACAAGGGGGAATATGATTATTGCATATAGATATAGATATAGATTATCACAGTTCTGGGTTCCTAGCTGCCTAGTTATAGTATATTTATTGTTATTTTTTAGCTATTGAAATTTATATAACGTTCATGCACTCAGGGTAACGATTACAACTGCCAAATCAAGTCCTTTGCAAGAAGGCAACCGTATTAGCCCTTGGTAGAA
>JAXCGZ010010761.1:7500-19823 GCA_037179515.1 Halocaridina rubra | reverse complement strand
CTCTTATTGTAGCTTCCCTAATCTTGCTTTCAAAGATCATTGTGCTTTGAAGTTAGGAATGCTTTTTTACTCTCCACGTAAAAATGCATGATGCATGGGTGATGCCCTGAGACTATATGTATATGGAAATTTTAAATGGCGTCTTTGTACTTTTTGAATATGATTTTGATATTGCCTGATTTTCATTGTGAATGCAAGATGGTATATAATTGTAATCATATTATTGTATATTATACTCTTGCATGTAAATGACTTGTCAATCACATCAACTTTCAATATGTATTTAAGTGACCTTTTGTCAGATATCACAATCACTGATATGTATTTAATATATTTTTTTGTAATGACGGTAGTTGTGTTCTGGTAACGGTGGTACAGTATATGTCCTTAAAGCTATGATTGCAATTAGCATTTGCTGTTTTCTCCTAAAGACTCCATTTATAAACTATTCTTGCTCTAAAAAGTACTTCCTTACATCTTGCAAAACTTTTCTTACAGATTTTCATATTATGACCTAGTTCTAGCGCCACCCATGCCAAAATATTACTCCCTATTGACTTTGTCCATACCTTTAAAGAATTTATAAACCATCACCATATCAACCTGATTGCTTTTAGCTTCTAGCGATGGTTAGACAAGTGTTTGAATTTTTCCAGTTTTTTATGTACTTTGGCCTCGTGTAAGTCAACTTAAAATTTGTGAACATTTCTTTGTCCGTGTCCCTGAAGGCCATCCTAATGCTTGCTACGAGAGCATATGCTGCCCTTACTATACCATTTATATGCACACCCTGAAGAAATCTGCCAAGATCTCTTACATTCTGAGTCTCTGAAAGTACTGCGCCTGCTAATGAATGCCCAAGGTTGGGTCTTCCGGCACTATTGGAAATTTTCTTTACTTTACATTTTGAAATATTGAATTTCATTAGCTACTTATTTGACCACTCATGCACACTATTTAGTGTGTCTGCGTGTCAGACACACACACACACACACACACACACACAGATATATATATATATATATATATATATATATATATATATATATATATATATATATATATATATATATATATATATATATATATATATATATATATATATATATATATATATATATATATATATATATATATATATATATATATATATAGAGAGAGAGAGAGAGAGAGAGAGAGAGAGAGAGAGAGAGAGAGAGAGAAAAAAAAAAACTTTTCCATCAAGTTTCCAGTATCTGACTAGAATGAGAATTGCCATATCTCTGTCTTTATTACTTCGACTAATCTTTCACCCTGTCCTTTCCTGTTGTAAGTCATTCTCTTATTTCTGCCTTGTCCTTAGCTTTTACTTTTTTTCAATCTTTTCATTATGATCTAGCCTGTTGAGGTCAATTTTCTTGCCTGTCCCGGTATTACTTTTAAAATCACTTGCAGCCATCAGATAATTTTTATTTCATTGTGTTTTAACTTTATTGTATTCCAAAAGAAGGAACTAGGATTATATGAGCTTACAGGAAAACGAAGATAGGTACAAGTTGAAGTACAATTAATATATCAATTGTCAGCACTAAAGCCCAAAGCAATTGGAATTTTTTATTTTTGTGGACGATGATTATGATGATACTGATGATAATGATTGTGTTTTATTTATATGTAGGACGACATATCCCACAAATAAATGCAAATTAATTTTTTGGATAGTAAGCACTCATGAGTTCATAGTTAATTACATATATGCAATTTATTTGCATGAATTTATTCTGACATTTTTAATCCATTCCTTCTCTATTGGAGTGATTAATGACTAAGTATTTACTGTAAATTTTGTTTTGGTAACTAGATACTTCACTCGTTAATTAAGTAACTTCATTAATCTCTAGTTTTTTGCCTCTGTTTGGCATCGTATATATTGCACTCATTGTCAGACTCAGACTTAATACAACTTGTTTAGCTGTTAATTTATAGGGAAATGTGATCCATATGCATGTTGCATTAGTAAAAATTTGTTTTTGCTTGACAAATGAAATGATAAATGAAAACTATAGATGTTGAACCCGACATCAATATTGCCACGTCAAGTTTAACATGAGTTCAGTCTTTCAGATTTTTTTTTTTTTTGCAGCACAACAAATTATCATAATCAAATACCCCCATTACCATACAGTGATGCATCGATATATGCCTTTTAACACTCATCTTTTAGGTTTTAATAAGACCATTATTGCTGTAGCGATCACTGTCAATACAGGATGACTTAACTTTATAAGAATAATTTAGCGATTAATTTCATTTATTAGCTTTTAGTTCCTTTGATCAATGAGATATGTTGACTGTATTGTAACTTTTTTGTAATTATTTTTGTTTCCACTTTTTCACTAGATTGTTTTTAAAGAGGCCATATTGTGCTTACTGAGGCAAGGTGGCTGTATGTATTGTCTGTTCTCGTCTATGTTAGTAGTTGCAATGCGAAAAAGAATATATGGAGGGAAGAATATGAAGCACAAGGCTCTCCTGTCCCTTATAGTTGACTTCTGGTGCACAGGGCTTGGTGACTGGATTTTTTCTCAGTAAAAGGGCTCCCCTTTAGTTCATTGCTTTCTGCAACACTTTGAGAATGCAATAGTGGATTTCTTTTTCAAAATATTATATGCAAATTTTACTGTGATTATATGGGTAAATAATAATAATAATAATAATAATAATATTATTATTATTATTATTATTATTATTATTATTATTATTATTATTATTATTATTATTATTATTATTATTTTATTAAATCCACTTTTTGTGTCACTAATAGTTCCCATTGTTGTGGAAAAAGCTTGACTCGATTGTAGGACTCTCACCTCCTGAGTCAAGCATTCTATCACTACGCTACTGTCTTTCCCATATATATATATATATATATATATATATATATATATATATATATATATATATATATATATATATATATATATATATATATATACAGTGTTCCTTTCATTATCGCGAGGGTTCGGTTCCGGGACCCGGTGCGAGACAGGAAAATCGCGGAGTAGGATCAGCCTATATGTACATAGATATTTTATTTTATTTTTTCGCTTACACCGTATAAACTGTATAAACCCTCCCTGTACTGTTAAGAAACCACCCTTTACTTCATGAATAACAGCATGCAAGCGTAAATTTATATGACATACTCATGTACATAGGTATTTTACAATTATTTTTACGTTTACTGTATAAACCCTCCCTGCACTGTTAAAAAACCACCCTTTACTTTATAAATAACAGCATGCAACGTAAATTTATATGTACGTGTTAGGTAAACTTACCTTATCTGTTATGGTTAACATTTCCCTTTGCCGCTTAGGCTCACTACAAGAAGCCTTAGAAGATGAAGGATGCTTGGGAGGCATTGCAAAGGTTAAAATATGCAGGTAAAAAATCACAAGCAAAACGTATTAATAAGCACAACGTGAACGGCGCACACGTGAGTTAGACTGAACGAGCCTTTGTCCGAAACGCTGCTAGCGGTATCGTATTTTACATGTTGCAATACTGTTAGTATTTATGTTTTTTACTGTTTTTTACTGTTTTATTATTCATAGGCTAAGAAATACGTTTTTTTATCAATAAAATCATGAAACTACTGGAAATATAAATATATATGCTAGCTCACGTAGCTGCGACCCCAATACATAGTACGCTATCGGACACTATTTCGCATGATGCAATACTGTGAGTTATACTGTACGTATGTATATCTAAATTTGTTTTTTTTACTATTTTTTACTGTTTTATTATTCGTAGGCTGGGAAATAAGTTTATTATTTATCAATTAGATAATGAAATATGTTTTTTTCAATAAAAAAATGAAAATACTGAGAATTTTTATTTTTTTAATATTTTAATATTTTTGCATATACCCCCCCCCAAAAGAAAATAATAATTTGCCAAAAAAAAAACGTGGTACAGTGAAAACGCGAGCCAAGAAACGCGATCCAGAGAAGGATCACTGTATATATATATATATATATATATATATATATATATATATATATATATATATATATATATATATATATATATATATATATATATATATATATGTTGAACAGAATTACATACTTTCAGTCTGTATCCTTAAATACCCCCTTGCCATCATCTGTGGTATCCCTTTTTAGTTGCTTCTTACAGTATTCAGTGCACAAAGATGTGGCATTCTTTTTACTCAACACTGTTAATGAAAGTTTTACTATTATGAAAAGCTCACATATATTTCTATATAATATATATCAGTTTTAAACTTTTTTTTATCTCTCACCTTGTGTATTGCCATTACATCATATCTACTATCTAGACTTTTTGTGTAAATTTGATAGTCGATATATCTGACTTTTCATTTTCCTCTTGATAGCTGCATTCTATAAAGGGAATTGATGTCATAAGTTTTTTTTTTCTGAAATGGGGATGTAATATTCATATCTTCCTAACTGTATTTCCTAGTTCATGTGGACTTACAGCTGATCTGTTTTCTACAACTGACTTTGCTCAGGCAATTTGGTGGTATTGGTTAAAGCATGTAACATTGTGAGAAAAAAAGTAGGCATATGAAAAAATGGCAACAATAGTAGTAGTAGGAGTATCAGCAGTCGTAGTAGTTCATATTTATGGATTCTTTAAATTTATGAAATCTGCAAGACGAACACATTTTGCTTATTCTGTAAAGATAAGTTTCTCCCTAAGTATACAGTTCATGAGCCTGTGGGTTGACCACGCGAGGAACTTTTCTACTCTCTCCCTATTGCTAAACAGTACTGATAAGAAAATATAACCCGCCATGTGAAGTTGTACTCGAGAAGTCATGGGTTTCAGCCAGAAAAAGGAAAATATACATACATCTCAATGTATTACTCAAGATATCAGATATTAAC
The DNA here is from genome assembly GCA_037179515.1 of Halocaridina rubra. Classification (NCBI taxonomy): domain Eukaryota; kingdom Metazoa; phylum Arthropoda; class Malacostraca; order Decapoda; family Atyidae; genus Halocaridina; species Halocaridina rubra. The sequence goes on along the minus strand of JAXCGZ010010761.1, from coordinate 14,901 downwards.
AATTAAATCTTCGTAAGAGAATATATGATTCCAATGGATAAGTCAGGATAATAAGTAGAGACAAACTTGCTTGAATTACCCTCAAATTGTAAGAGAAATTTCGGTTGGGAATAATCTATCTCTCTCTCATTTATTTTTTCTTTGCATAGCTAATCCTAATCTTTGTAAGAAATGGTATGCAAATGATATGATAGATTATCTTCAGAGAAGAAGAGAAAAAAATTTATCATTTTAATACACATGATATTTATTTTGATTTTTCTAATGCCATTTTTACCAAAATGAAATCAGATTTCAGACTGAAAAGTTTAAGAGTTTGATGTTCTCTAGCTAAAAATCTATCTCTCCACTACCACTCTATTCCTTTGTTGATGCTACTGTTATCCAAACTTCACTTACTTCATGTTTGTTTTTAATATCTGTCCTCTTGCCATGAGCCCTTGCTATGTTTTCACCCACATGCCGAAGTTCTCTATAATGGAGAATTCAATGTACATCAATGTACACCAGAGTGAGTTCCTTAATTCTTTTCACACTGATTTGGGAGGAAGTGATGCCCTTTCTTTCTCTATTACTCACGATCTGGAGCAAATTATTAAACATCCTACTCAGTGTTCCCAATTGACACGAACATGCAGCCAACACACTTGACCTTTCTTACTTCTAACTCTTCAAATTACACGTATTCTGTGCTTTCCCCTCTTGGTTAATCTGACAACTCTCTGATCTCAGTCTCTTCCATTTTTGCTTCCCTTCCACCAACCCCTCCTACTCAGCGTCGCCTTTGGCACTATGAGTGTACCCAATGTGAATATTTGCTTAACTTCCTTTTTGACTTCCCATGGGAAGACTACTGCTTTCAGTCCCGCAACCCTTTGCTGAGATCATAACCTCGGGAATGAAGGCGTACATCCCCTCCTCTACAAAAACTTTTTCTTCCCTTAAACCTGGGTTTGACCGTGCCTGTTCCATGGTTATTCAGGCCAGGGATCGGGCACACCGGTCGTACTAAGACTCTCCTGATTTAACTTGCTCTGTTTTGATGGTTGTTAGGAATCGCTGTGCTGCTTAGATACGAGGGTCTAAGGCTTCCTCTATAAGAGGGAAAGTTGATGACCTTAACTCCTCTCCCACTGACAAATGTTTCTGGTCCTTAGCCAAACACCTATCCAAAATATTCTGTAACTGAAGCTTTCCCCCTCTCATTCGTTCTGATGGTTGTAAAGTTTGCTTTCCCACTGACAGTGTCACTTTCTGTGGCTCTCATTTTTCTGGCAACTCTTCCGTAAATGATTCCACTGCAACTGTCTCTCAATGTTTACCCCTTTCTAACCCTATACCCTCCTTTATCCTTTCTTCACGCAAAGTTCATAAGGTTCTTCGCTCGCTAAAGATAAACAAGTCATTTGGTCTCGATGGGACCCCTGAGTTTTGGAGTTTGCAGATGAACTGGCTCCCGTGCTTTGCTGTTTTTTCGCCTCATTTAGTTAACCAGTATCTTTCCTTCATCTTGGAAACATGCTCTAGTGCAGCCAGTTCCAAAGAAGGGTTACTGCTCAATTCCATCAAACTACCCACCTATTGCCCTAACCTCTTCTATCACTAAAGTTTTCAAAACTTTGCTCAATACTCACTTTTTGAAATGCCTTGAATCTAGCTCCCTTATCTCTGACCACCAGTACGGCTTCCACAAGGCAAGGTCCACTGGTGACCTCCTGTCCTATCTTGCTTATGTATGGTCATCTTCTCTGAGGAACTATGGGGAATCCTTTGTCTTCACACTTGGTATCTCCAAAGCTTTTGACAGAGTATGGCACAAGGCATTGTTGGCCAAACTCCTGCATATGGCTTTACCCCTTCTCTCTGATTTCTGATTTCCAGTTTTCTTTTTGACCGTTTTATATCTGCAGTTGTTGACAATGCAACATCTAACCCATTCCCTTCTACCAGTGGAGTTCCACAGGGCTCTGTTCTTTCACCTATTCTGTTCGTTCTCTTCATCAGTGATCTTCTACAATCCCAGTCTTCCTCTCATCTTCATGCCTTTGCCGACAATTCTACCCTTAACTTTTCCTCTGCCTTTTCTTCACAATCTTCATCTGCTACTTGTAATCTGTCTCATATCACTCTTTCTTTATACTCAACTCCGAGTTGGGCACCTAAAATTTAGTTAAATTTAATTTCTCCGAGACAGTTTCTGGCTATCTCTATCTTCTCCTCCTGATATCCCTGTTGTCTTCAAAACTAACGAAATTGACCCTCTTAATTCTATCAACATATTAAGAATTCATATAGCCTCTTGTCTTGGAGGAATCACATAATTCAGATTTCTAAATCAGCGTCCAAAAAAGTTGTGGGTTCTGTTTCGTTTTTGTCATTATTTTTCCACTTTACAATTACTTAAAATCTTTAAAGGTCTTATCCGTCCATGCTTAGAATACTGCTCACACATCTGGGGTGCTTCTTCTTATACTAACCTCCTTGATAGGGTTGAATCTAAGGCAGTCAGACTCATAAATGATCATTCTCTTACCTCTAGTCTCTCTCTTCGCCATAAGGTATCATTCGTTTCTCTTTTCTATTGCTACTTCTTCCATCGCTGCTCTAATGAGTTGATGAGTTGCATCCCTCCCCAACTGCCCAGCCTTATAACACTCGCCAAGCGGCCTCGTCTCACAGGTACTGTGTGGATATTTTAGCTCTCGGTTTGGTCGGTGCTGCGACTGCTGCTTCCAGTCTACCTCTAACCTCTGGAACTCTCTTCCTCCTTCTGTCTTTCCAAATTCTTATAACCTATCTTCCTTCAAAAAGTGGATCTATCATCATCTCAGGGCCTAATCCTCCATATTTCTTGGTCCTCAGTACTTCGACTATTTTTTTCAATGTCCTTTTCCTTTGTGTGACATGACCTCATCTCTGCCTTGTCCAAAACTTTTTTTCCCTTTGTCATGATGGCCTTTATTGATGAGAGCAGTTTTCTTTGGCTGTCCCGGTGTCACAGTCATAAAAAAGGAGTGTAAGGAAAAAAAGATAAAATTGTATATTACTGGAGGTGGAGATTTTTGTATGAGGGGTTATTATGTAATTTAAGAAGTCACTTGATTTTATTAGTTTATATTTTACTTTTTATATCGTTGGATTCTGTGAATATTATTTTCTGTCTTACTCTACAATAATCTTCACTTTTTGCTGTCATTTAGTACATATTGCTAAGTGGTGCTTCCTTGGTCTCATAGGTGAAAGACAGGTACTCCATTTCAGTGCTTGAGTTCGAGTTCACTTGATTCCTTAATATTTATAAAAAAAAATGCTTTCTCCTAGCGTTTATGAAATTAAAGATGATTCAATGGTGGTATTTGAAGTATTTTAATGGTTAAGGTAAAGAATATTATTGATGCAATTGTTTATTGACAATATCTCTTGATAGGGAAGACGTCTGAGAGAGCGTTACTTTAAAAGGATGTAAAGTATTAAGGCAAAAATTTCCAGCGTGCTTATAGTACTTAGCACGGCAATATACCCTTTTTCACATATATTTACCTCGGCAATCAGAAATGTCATGACTCCTTGCAGGAATATTATGCACTATATATCCAGGAAGTCACTTGAATGATAATGCAGTACATTTATGTCACTGCTACTGTTGTCCTTAGAATTTGTTGTATCTCCTTATATCGCTCACATAACTTTTTATATACAGGATGTTGTAGTCTTTTCGAGCATATTTTGTGGACCAATCCAGCCATGGAGGCAGCTCGTTCCATATTTTTCCTTCAAAATTCTCAAGCATCAGATATATATTCCTTATGGTTTATTCCTAAGTTTAAAGCATATCATCTTAAATCATCTAATAGCCACACTAACTGTCCAATAGTACTTTCACAATGGGTATTGTATATATAATATCCTTTGGTAACACTTAATCAGCCATGGAAGCTATTCGTTCTGGATTTTTCCTTCAAGATTTGCAAAGATTGGATTTTTTTTTAAGAGAAATTATGTATCTGTGCCGTAGGTTATCTTGGATATTTTTGCAATTCTTTCATTTCTCCCTGTTGATTTTATTCCTGATTTCTTATGCAGTTTGGAACAAGGATTCTTCGTGAAGCCTTTAATTTGCTAAAAATATTTTTACGCAGGTATGCTCCCATAAATCGCGTGGATATTGTATAATAAAGGTGGTGATACTTTAAGAGAGTTTTGTAGTATCTTTATTGAGTGGCAAATTGTAACCCTACTTTAATTACCCAAAATACTTGGCATGTTGGAAGAATTACGAAAGTATTTCTGCATTTTGTTTTATATACATACAGATGAATATCATAAATTTCTTCCATTGTAATGCATTTTTCCATATCTTGTATAGGTAAAAAAATCACAAGTTATTCTGCTTGAGTTTTCCATTTTTAAGAACATTTGTTTTGGTTTCTTTTGTAGTCTTTGTTTTTTATCTACCCTAGGTGGCTTCTGTTATCTAACTTTGCATGATTTGTTATACGTTATGCATCGTAGTAAAATAACTCTTGATTTTGTATATTTTTGGGATACCATATTGCTTGCTCTATTTTAAAAACTTATATATATATATATATATATATAAATATATATATATATATATATATATATATATATATATATATATATATATATATATATATATATATATATATATATATATATATATATATATATATATATATATATATATATATATATATATATATATATATATATATATATATATATATATATATATATATATATATATATATATATATATATATATATATATATAATTTTATTTTTACATGTAAGGAAGGCTACAGCAGTGGAACCTTACATATGATTTTCTATTTTTAAGAGTTATAACCTGTTTAATATCTCATATGGACATGTTCAGATACAATTTTACATACCGAGTTTTTAATATGCATATTGTAATAGACTGTAGATATACACTGTCCAGTAATTTTACATTTATTCCATTAGATATATAAATGGCGACTCAGACAATTTAGTTTCAAATTGGAGAACACTATGCCCAAAATAATCTTTCGTACTCTTTGGTAATATCAGTTATGCAAATACTTAATGAAATGCAATGAAAATGGAACTTGGAACTGTTGAAATAGAAGTTTATAGTTTATTGATATTAGGATTTCGCATGCCTGATATGTCATTTAAGTTTTTGATTAGATGAAATTCTCTGAAATGTTTATTTTAGAATGGTTGAAGTTGAACTTTCTAGCTTTTTTAAAAATCAGGATATTACGTTGCCTTAATATTCTGGTTAATCTGTTGATTTCATAAACTGCTATGTGTAGAAATTCTTAACTGTTGACGTAAAACTTTGTGTAGTATTGGAATTAGGATTACCCTGGCTTGATATGACCGTTACGCTCTTGATACTATAAAATGCAACGAAACATCACTCTTGATGTCGAAAGAATCGAATATGGCATTTACATTATTGTGTAATAACTTTCCACATGATGGACGTTATGATGAATTTCTTATGGGTCAGAATTATCTGTTTAGCTGATTTGTATGAGAATATAAAATCCTATTAATTACTGTAGCTGTTTAATAAAAAAAAAAATGGCTTAGAATTTGTCGTTTTTAATGCTTAAAAATGTTGTGAATATCTGGAAGAGCAGCTCATAAGTATTCATTCATTTTGTGGCCGTTGAGCAGTTGTATGTTTCGTGTTTTCATATTAAAGTGTATTTACTGACTATTGTGGATGCCCATGCAACAAAGATTGAAATGAATGCAAAAACAAACCAGATGTTAAGTAGGTCATATACAACCCTTAATAACTAAACAATTTAATTTCCTTGTGATTTTTCCATTGCTTTCTACTCTGCATATATTGTTTTTTTTTTCTAAAAGTATAGACACGTTTTCTTTAAAATGTGTTTTTTTTTATTCATGTGATGCAGAAATAATTAATTATTATTTTTATTTGTATCTAGCACATATTCAATAAAACACTACACATTAATTAAATTGTCATTAGGTGATAGTGGATTTATATTAGCTCATGATTATACGAAGAGGCATTGCCACACCTAAAGTGCTTTATAACAAGAATATAATCAAATAATTAAACTATTCCTTCTGTCAATGAGTTAGCTATACACCCTGGTTAAAGGGTGAAAATAGTGTCCTAAGCTTTTCGTAACATGTAAGCCGTCAATAAGTAACTGAGGATTCACGGTATTCTGTAACTGAGAGATAGGTGGTAAGTGACATCCAAAGAAATTGATATAGCAGTACAAATAATGATTGTCCATCTCTTCATTCCTTAACTTACCTATAAAACCAAAATGGAAACTTATACGGGGATCCTAAACTATTCATAAACATTTTACTGTTCCATCTCATACCAACTTTTCTTAATGCATAGTTACATTAAATTTGGAGAAGAAGGCTTTCAAGTACTTATGACTTTTTACGATAAACCAATCCATCCTTGTCTGTAACAGTTATATAGACACTAAACTGAATGTTATTATACCAATTTTGCGTTATGTGATCGAAGAATAGTACAATTTAGCTCTATGAGTCTCACAAAATGATTGATATTAATACCTTTGAGACGGCCTGTTGGGGAGGTTTATTGTGACGCTTATTGAAGTGATAGATAAGTTGTGTAGCATATGGAGAGAGAGAGAGAGAGAGAGAGAGAGAGAGAGAGAGAGAGAGAGAGAGAGAGAGAGAGAGAGAGAGAGAGAGAGAGAGAGAGAGAGAGAGAGAGAGAGAGAGAGAGAGAGAGAATGCTTTATTGTCAGACTTTTTTTTATTATTGCTTTGTATATATCATTCTATTTTCATAGTCATGAGTCATTTGAATACCAAAAAATTAAGGTACATTTATTTTTAATTTTCAAATCTTATGAATCTGCACTTGATGTGACAGGACCTCAAGTTATATTTTATTTATATGCCTCATTTTAAAGTTTTGTTCTGTCTTCATTCCTTCTTTAAGGAGTCATTAGAATTCTCATAATGTGAAACATTTCAAAAGCTTTTTAGCCACACAGACCAAGGAAAGAGAATTTCCCCTGACACGCCGGGCACCAAGAAAAGATTGAGACTTGGAAAAAGTAGAAGATTATGGGCAAGGTAGAAAAATGAAAATATTGCAAATAGGAAAAGGACATGCTAAAAGGCTACAAAGCTCAATTTCTTAAGGTGAACACTCAAAAATCCCACACTAAAATACAATTGAAAAACTCTATCTGAAGATTGAGACCGAATGAGTTATCTCGATGACTTGAGCCTTTTTACCTCAAAGAAAACACCCTTCGGTATAACTATTGAATTATCTTGGGGCGAACACACACACTGCAGTATACTTTATTTCCGGGTGTGGCTCAGACGCAATTGTATAACAAG
>JAXCGZ010010761.1:0-2500 GCA_037179515.1 Halocaridina rubra | reverse complement strand
TTGGAGATTGAAGCTTTAATTAGTTGTGTAGGAGATTTCTTCTTCGTCTTATTATATAACTTGTGCCAATATGTGCGTGCGTGCATGTGTGAGAGAGAGAGAGAGAGAGAGAGAGAGAGAGAGAGAGAGAGAGAGAGAGAGAGAGAGAGAGAGAGAGAGAGAGAGAGAGAGAGAGAGAGAGAGAGAGAGAGAGAGAGAGAGAGAATATCACACCAGATTCAAACTTCGTCTTTTGATTTATCCCAGAATTATTTCTTCATTTAATCTTAACTCATTAATTATATTGCTCTTAAAAATCTACTTTGGATTAAGTATACTGGTTTGAATATATAAGTACGATGATTAACATGCTCATAAATCTTTTAAAATTGTTTTAGGCAAAAATAATCAGATTCAATAATGGTAATGACCCTTAGTCCTGATGCTTTAATGTTTAGATACTGTCATAAAAAGTGACTTTTACTTTTGATTTCCAAGAAATTCCATTTTTAGCTTTGTAAGACATGCATAGAGGATGACATACTATATTTTAAAAATATGACGAAGAGCTTTTATTTTTTAGTCTAGTGTATGAAATTTGAATGTCAGTGTTTCAGAATATATAGTAGTGCAACCTCTTACGTAATAGGTTTGTTGAGAAAGAGAGTATATATTATTTCCTAGTTTTTAATGGTTTTAAGTAATGTATTTTTATTTTTCTGAGACATGTAAAAGTGTTATTTTAAGGAAATAGGGCTATTAATAAACAGTCTTCTGGAATTAGTTTTTGATGTAGAAATTTCATCTTTTATTATTATTTACAGATGAAAATCCACCCTCCCCTTGAAAAGAAAAAGACAAGGATATAGTTGTTTCTTTTTCTCAAGCAAGGAATAGTCTTTTGCGTCCCCTCCTCTCCAAACATCTTAATATTCTATTTTGGGAGTCTTTGCTGCAATCTAAATACCTTTTTTCACTCCTTCCATATCGAGTAGTTTTATTGACTGGAATGCACTAATCTCTGCCACATGAGTCTCTGAGACAATGTACACATCACTCTTAGCATTAACGATGTACATGTAGAAATGGCTATGCACTGTACTGCGATCAATTAATTTACAGACTTTAAATAGGCATCAATGAAAAGTGTGATACTTTTTTTATCTATTCATGTGCATCAATTTGCTTTTAATCTTGCTTGGATCTATTCATCCGTGAAGATGAATAAAAATCCATGCAAACTAGATGAAAGAGAAACATGTATTTCGAAAGTACTATACAGAACACATGTTTCATTAAATATAGGTTAATATCTAGAAATTTACGTCAATTTGGACTTTTGTCCCTCTGGAGGTCTGCCTTCTTTCATTGCACGGTAAAAAAGTGAGTTTCAAAGCAATGAAAATGAATAACCTATGTTTTATTGAACGTGAAAGAGAATGAAATAAAAGATTGGTGTGTTTTTGTCTCTGTGTCTATCTCTTATCCTTCTTGTCTTATGCCTGCTCCTATTAATCCCTATTTAGGATGCAGGCTATTAATCATAAATTTAAGCACTGCATATATATGCGGTAGCATTGAATGCTGTATCATAGCGCTAGACATCATGTATGGTATTATTTTTGAGTATGCTTACATCATACGTACGCACATAAATATATACAAGCACATATGTGAGTTATGCATGCATCCATACATACAAACATGCAAAGAGAGAGAGAGAGAGTTATATATATATATATATATATATATATATATATATATATATATATATATATATATATATATATATATATATATATATATATATATATATATATATATATATATATATATATATATATATATATATATATATATATATATATATATATATATATATATATATATATATATATATATATATATATTTATTTATTTCTCTCAACACATTAGGAATCCATATAGCCTCTAACTTGTCTTGGAGGAATCACATTATCTAATTTTCCAAATCTTCATCCAAAAAGAAAAAATATATTTTTTTCGTTTCCGTCATTACTTTTCCTCTTTTCAGCTACTTAAAATTTATAAAGTTTATCCGTCCCTGCTTAGAATACTGCTCACTCATTTGGGGTACTTTTTCTTATAATTATCTCCTTGATAGGATTGATTCTAAGGCAGTCAACCTCATTAATGATCCTTCTCTTACTTCTAATCTGGATTCTCTCTCTCTTCGCCGTAAGGTATCTTCCCTTTCTCTTTTCTATCGCTACTACTTCCATCGCTGCTTTGATGAGTTGGCGAGTTGCATCCCTTCCCAATGCCGAGGCCGTGTAACACTCGCTAGGCGGCCTCATCTCACAGGTACTGTGTGGAGATTTGTAGCTCTTTGATTGGTCGGTGTAGCAACTGTTTCTTCCCATCTACCTCCAGACTCTGGGACTCTCTTCCTCCTTCTGTCTGTCCTAATTCTTATGACTTAGCATCCTTCAAAAAGTGAATCCATCGTCATCTCAGGGCCTAGTCCTCCATATCTCTGGAT
>JAXCGZ010010760.1:0-19856 GCA_037179515.1 Halocaridina rubra | reverse complement strand
ATGTTGAATGCCTTATTATTGATTACTAAGAATATGATGTTTTCTAGGAATTTGCTTCTTTACCTAGCTATGTTCTTTTATAAATTTCTACCATTTTACCTGCTCCATGCCATGTCTAATACTTACATTATAATAATTTACTTGATATTTGCTGCTTTACTTATATATCATAATATGTCATTGACTCCTGTATACTTATATATACATTGTTTGCTAAATATTTGCCACCTTAAGTTTAAGTGGGGGTGTTTACTAATTAGATTAATATTTTTCACAATAATATAATTGATATATTTTTCATATATATGCCCAGTACATATTTTCCAAGCCGGCATTTTTTTTTGTCCATGTCATAACGTTGTACAACGCTTTTTTCATATAGTAAACAAATAACCGGTGACTGTGACTTTCAATTATATCCCCAAAATTGCTCTTTATCCACCATCATGGCTCATAGTGGTCATACCTTAACACATTGTAAGAATAGAAATAAGATTTTTTAATTTGAATTTGTCCTCTAAAAGCTGGGTATGTGCTTGTTCCATACTCCTCTTCTACAGATTTTCATTATACTGTTAATCAGTATAAAATTTATACAGTACACTTTTCCTATCTTTGTAGATGTATGTGCATCATCGACAGCCCATCGTAGTCTGAAAAAATGCAAAACATCCTAGTCGTGAATTATATGAATTCCCATATAGTGTGCAATTGCATAGCTTTACATATACCACTTGCAGCAAAATATTTGGCTTGCACCTTCTGGCTTTTTGTTCTATTGCCATTTGCAATCGGCATACCTTGCTGACAAAAGCGCCATACAACCGCTGATATAGTTCTTTGCTATTCATCCACATTATTCCTGACCACCTCAAGTCCCAGTTTACTAGGAGAACGATGTTCTTGGAAGCCACTTCTGCAAATAATTTATCAGAAAACAAATTCTGGAAAATCGGGAACAAGATGTGTGAATAATTTCTTCCAGACACCTCTCATTCACTCTGCTGTTATATCATTGAAGCGTCATACCATACTTTATTCCAGAACTCTGGTAGCAAAATTTCTGGACTTGAATAGAGTGAAGTGTTACTTGATTAACTGGGCATTAAAGATGATAATCTTTGAAGGTGGAAGTAGCCCCCTATGCCATGAGTTAAGTAGGGGTGGTTGTATTGAAGAAAAGATAGTCCAATAGGACGTTGGAGGAGATACTACTCATTATTACTAACATGGTAATGCCCTAGGGCCGAGTGTGCTCCGTGGAACCCCCGGGTTCCGTGAAAAGTTATCAAGTGTTACGCGAAATGGAAATTAAAAGCAGAGTTGGAAGAACTTATGCTAGCTATTTTACAAGGAAATTTAATTATGAACATCCGGAATATCAAAACAATTACGATGTTTAAGATATGCATGAACGAAAACAAAATATCACAGCAGACTGAATGATGAGTCAAGTATTAGAAGTCACTTATCCAACATTAAACCAAAGTTTCAGATACGGGCACCTAGGAGGCAGATGCATTCTTCGCATTAGGTGAGTAAGTGTTTTATTTTTGGTTGAAGTAACTATGTAAGCATGTACATAAATTAATGTTCTTATTTGAAGTTTTGTATTTCTTTATCTTGTATAAATTTTATATGAATGACTTCCCTTTCTGCACACAATTTATGGCACTTAGTTTTCAAATATGAAAATATTTTTTGTAATATGTTGATTAAAAATAGTCCCGTTTCCACTTCTAATATTATATATAAGATTCCATGTAAAGATTGTGATAAGTATTATGTTGGCCAGACTAGCAAATCATTAGAATTTCGCGTCAGTCAACATAAATATAACGTTCGAAATTGTCAGTCTTTCAGTGCTTTGTTCAAGCATTATCCTGATTGCAGTCACCATATTGACTGGAACAATGTTTCTATTTTAGTAAAGAAGTAAGGATTTTATTACCAGACACATCTTGGGAATCTGCAATAATTAAGTTAACTGAACACCGAAATATTAACTTAAGCCATGGTTTATATGTAATTGATCCCACATTTTCAAGTTTGCTTCATTCAAGTTTGAAAAAGTAATTTTGGAAATAACTTGATATTCTTGTTTATTTACAATTAATTTCTCTACTACTATTTTCATTATTATTTAGTTATATCAACCTATCATTACTATTATTAACCCTCTCAGGCCCGGAGATGACTCTTGTTCCTTCTTTTCAGTGGCAGGGATTGGTATGGGCTGTCTTTATAGATATATTTTTCTATAACATTATCACATAAAATAAAGTAAAATAAAGCAAATTAATTGTATCATGGGTCTCGGAATGAATATGCAGCAACTGTGAATTCTCTTCAACTCGTCACAGCAAAAAATGTTTTACGTACAACATACCAAAAGATGTGGAATTGTATTAGCCTCCCAATAAAAGAGTTCGTTTTCTGTAATATAGATTAGCACCAGACAAAAATTAGCTAAAACTGAACAGTTTTCTAAAGTTCTTTTTTTCTTAAATTTTTCCTCGCTTTTTTTTTTCAGCAACCATTTCTGATAGAGCTTTAAAATTTACTTTGCTGTGTTGAACTACGATACTGGATATAAATACACGCCAATAGTTAAAATACCACTTTTTGGACCATTTTTTCTTTATATCTTTACCGTGTGGTGGCGGGCACAGCATCAAAGAATAGCCCCAATGTATTCCCTGCGTGTCGTAAGAGGCGACTAAAAGTGGACGGGGGGACTAGGAATCCCCCCCTTGTATTAATCTCCTGCGAAACGTCAAAGAAGAAGGGGAGTAGAGGGGAGAATAACTTCTCCCCAAACTCTAGTTTTGGGGTGTCTAAATGTGTGTGGTTGTAGTACCATAGAAAGCAAAAGATGTGAGATTGGATATATGTTTGTGTGAGACGATGATGAAAGGAAAAGGAGAAGTGGCATATGGGGATGTGACAGGTAGGGTGTCTGGGGTTGAAAGGGGGAGAGCGAGAGAAGGTGTGGCATTATTGCTGGGTGAATGGATGGTAAATAAGGTAGCAGAATGGAAAGAAGTGTCATCTAGGCTGATATTGGTGAAGACTATGATAGGCGGGCACAATATCAAAGAATAGCCTCACCGTATTCCCTGCGTGTCGTAAAAGGAGACTAAAAGTGGATGGGGCGGGGGGACTAGGAATCCCCCCCTTGTATCAACCTCCTGCGAGAAGTCAAAGAAGAAGGGGAGTAGAGGGGAGAATAACTTCTCCCCAAACTCTAGTTTTGGGGTGTCTAAATGTGCGTGGTTGTAGTACGATAGAGAGCAAAAGATGTGAGATTGGATATATGTTTGGTAAGAGGAGGATGGATGTATTGGCATTGTGTGAGACGAAGATGAAAGGAAAAGGAGAAGTGGCATTTGGTGATGTGACGGGTAAGGTGTCTGGGGTTGAAAGGGGGAGAGCGAGAGAAGGTGTGGCATTATTGCTGAGTGAATGGATGGTAAATCAGGTAGTGGAATGGAAAGAAGTGTCATCTAGGCTGATGTGGGTGAGGGCTAGGATAGGAAGGGAATGTTGGGCTTTTGTTAGTGCGTATGGGCCAGGATGTGAGAGAAGTGAGGAAGAGCGGGATGAATTCTGGAATGAGTTAACTAGATGTGTGGATGGTCTGAGTAGAAGGAGCTATGTAGTTGTGTTGGGTGACTTGAATGCCAGAGTGGGTGATGGAGAGATAGAAGGTGTTGTAGGAAAGTATGGGGTACCAGGTGGGAATGAGAGTGGCGAGAGACTGTTAGATATGTGTGTGGAGCAAGAGTTGGTGATAGGTAATAGTTTATTTAAGAAGTTAATAAATAAGTATACATGGATGAGAGTGGCAAATGGAAGAGTGAAAGAAAGAGCATTGATGGATTATGTGTTGGTAGCAAAGAGCATGATTGGTAGAGTGAAAGATGTACATGCATTCAGGAGTGTGGCTGCTGGGATGTCTGATCATTTTTTGGTTGAAGCAAAAGTGGTAGTAGCAAAAGAGTGGGGAAATAGTGTGGGGGGATGTAGAAGGGAAATAGTGAAGGTGGAAGAGTTGAAAAAGCCAGAGAAGAGACAGGAATATCAGGACAGGTTGAGAGTGGCATATGACAGGGTGAAAGAAAGAGAAGTTGGGGAGTTAGGGGAGGAATGGGGGTTGATGAAAGAATGTTTTGTGGGACATGCAAGTGATGTGTGTGGAAAGAGGTTTGTTGGAGGTGGCATGAGGAGGGGCAGCGAGTGGTGGAATGAAGGGGTGAAAATGAAGGTGGAAGAGAAAAAGAGGGCTTTTGAGGAATGGCTGCAGTGTAAAAGTAGGGAGAAGTATGAAAGATATAGGAAGAAAAATGTGGAAACCAAGCGCAAGGTAGAGGAAGAGAAGAGGTTGGCAAATGTTAGGTGGGGACAGGATTTTAGTAGGTCATATGAGGAGAATAAAAAGAAGTTTTGGAAAGAAGTGAAGAGAGCAAGGAAGGGTGGATCGAGGATGGAAGAGACAGTGAAAGATGTGAATGGACAGATGTTAAGAGGGAACGATGCAAGGAAAAGATCTCCAATTCCCTAAAGCAGGACGCCACATGGAGAGTTCCTCCCCTGGCTCCCCCTCGATGGAATTTCAAGAAGGCTGACTGGGGCCAATTCCAGGAGCACCTCAGCAATTGGTTTTCAGCTACGTACCATCTGAAGACATCGACCAAGCAGAGGCCGAGCTAGTCAATGCCCTGCAAGCTGCAGCAAACTCCTCCATCCCCCTCTGCAAACCACAACACACCACTCATCGGGAAAGATGGTACTACTGTGACAGAGTTAAAGAACTCAATCACCGGCTCAACGTCATTCGGAAAATGCACAGGAAACGTCGCACTGAAGACTCCTACCGCACTCTCCAGGCAGTCAAAGAACATGTCCATGAAGAGACTCGCAACATCAAGAGGAAAAAATGGCTAGAGTGGTGTTCCACCCTAGATGCTCACACCTCTGTGGGCCAGATGTGGAGGAGCATCAACTCCTTTGCTAAAGGAAAACCTCCTAAAATCACCCCCCACAGGGATCCTAGCAGGGCAGCAAAAGAACTCGCCAACAAATTTGCAGATAGAGCAAGCTCCAACCAGCTCCCCATCACCACCAGAGCAACACTTCAGGACCTCACCACTGCAAGATGGGAAGAAATAGAAGAGGCCATCAACACTGAAGACGAAACAGATGCTCCATTCTCCCTGACTGAGCTACTAAGAGTAAGCAAAAGCTCTAAGAACACAGCCCCAGGTGCCGATAGAATCACATACACAATGATTCAAAAAATGTGGCCCCAAGGGGAGCTTGCTCTACTCTCTCTGATCAATTCGACATACTCACGAAGAATCAGACCAGCCTCATGGAACAGAGCAGACATTCAGCCCATCCCAAAACCACAGGACCCTGACAACCCTCGCCCCATCTCCCTCCTAAGCTGCCTGAGCAAGACGGCAGAAAAGATGGTACTTAACAGAGTCCGCTGGAAATGCCCACCCTTCCCAGAAAACATGTTTGCCTACCAGCCTGGCTTAGGCACCTCAGAATGCATAGCCTCCATGCTATCATTTATCAACAACTGCCGTGGTTACATCGTTTTTCTAGACCTAGAGAAGGCCTTTGAACTAGCCAATGTGCTGGCAACACTCTCTGCTCTCGTATCCAAGCAGATCAAAGGTAACCTTCTCTCGTGGATCAAGCAGAGTCTACAAAATCGTAGTGCACGAGTCAAAGTAGATGGGCACTACTCCACCTACAAAAACCACGAAAATGGGACCCCCCAAGGTGGAATCCTTAGCCCCTTCCTATTTAATTGTCTCATGGAAAAACTCATGGACATCGCACTACCACATGGAGCCAAACTCTTCAACTATGCGGACGACTTTGCCCTTGTCACAATAGGACACAGAAACTCTAACAAGACACAGCGCTGCCTCACCAAGATTCACCAAGCCTCCATCTCCCTTGGAGTCAGAATCAATGCCTGCAAAACCAAGGCCCTTCCCATCCACCAGTGGAGACCAGACACTAACCTGGTCATAGGTAATGAGCCTGTGGACTGGGTTACCAAACACCAATACCTAGGTGTAATCATCGACCAAAGACTAACCTTTGGACCAGAAATTCAACACTTGCGCGACAGGTGCAGCCAGCGACAAGCGGTCCTTCATCGGATGTCGGGCCTCTACGATGGTGCATCATTTAATGTCCTCAGAACCTTCTATGTACAAGCCATATGCAGCCTCATAGACTATGCTTGTCCCACACTCTGGCTACTAACGGACCAACAGTGGGACAAGATAGAAGTAATTCAAAACAATGCCACACGTACCATGCTAGGAGCCCCCATGTGGACCAAGAGAGAAAACATCCAGATGGAATCGGGACTCATCCCACTCAAACTCAGAGCTCAGCAAAGACTGACCCTCCTTGTGGCCAAAACCACCACTGCCCTACATAAATGCCTAGCTGGCACAAATCTCCATCTAGCCCTCAATCGCCACCCCAACCACCATCCTAGAACCTGGGCAGCCAAGGTCTGCGCTAGTCTGCAAGCACTGCCAGTCAGGGAGAGCATCCTAGCCAAGATACAAGACACACCGCTTCCTGAATACAGATGCCCACCCCCATGGAATGACCAACCACTCGACATAAAGATCGAGCTCCCTGACCACCCCAAAAGCTTGGTGAACCCGCTTGTCCTTAAAAACATATATAAGGACAAAATTCAGAGCTGGAGCAGGCCAAACTCTCAAGTCTACTACACTGACGGTTCAGTAAATCAAGAAACTGGAGCCTCAGCTGCCGCCTTCACCACTGAAAACCACGTCCTATCCTGGAGACTGTCAAACTCCTGCTCATCGCTCCAGACTGAGCTTGTTGCCATAGCCAACGCCCTCGACTTCTTCATCCAGCAAGGAGCTGACCGTGCCCTAATTCTCTCTGACTCCAAAGGCACCTTACAGGCCATCAAGAAGCTACACCTCAGAGACAATGTACGCATCATCACCACCATCCTCAGCCACTACCACAGGACAACCAGCCTTGGAAAAGCCATCACTCTTGCCTGGATTCCCAGCCACGTCAGCATCAAGGGAAATGAGAAAGCCGATCAAGCCGCCAAACAAGCCACTCTCAGAGCAGAAATCCAAATATCTCTGTCTCCTGGGATGCAACAGATAAAAAATAAAGCCACCAAGTCACTCCTTAACACCTTAATAACTAAACACAACCTGTGCACAGACAATGGCTCCCCCCCCACCTGGTTGTACAAAGCCACCACTGATCTTCGGCGTATCACCCTGCCTAAGAGCCTTCTACGAAGCACTGAGCTCAATGTGTACCGTCTGAGACTCGGGTACAAGTGCACCTGGCAAATAGTGGAGGATATCGTCAGGGAATGCACCTTTTGCCAGGTAGCCTCACCACATCCACTGCTACATTACATCCTGGAATGTGATTCTTTTTCAGAAATACGACAAAAAACTGGTGCCCCCGCAACATCTAGCGAAGACCCAAATGCCCTTCATGTTGCTAGCTCCATCATCAGACTAGAAACAAATAACCACATGAACAGTCTACTAAATATTATCAGACAATACCCTCCACCAAGATAACCATGCAATAACTCTCTCTCACCCCAAAACAGGAATTCATTTAAAATGTTTGATGTAAACAAATAATTCACAACTGAATACTTATGCTCTCCGTTATCTTTACAGCTTTGCACAATCTCACCTGCGGGCCAATTAGGAAAGTCCGATCACCAACAATAACAAGATTTCACCCCACCTCCTCACCAACAGGAAAGCCCATTCGCCCGCAAGAGCGAATACCACGTACACTCCAAAAAAATCTCACCCAACCTGCGGGCCACAAGTGGAAGGTCCACTCACCCTCAAGGGTGAACATCCAAGAACAACAACAACGAATATTTTGAGTGCTTGCTGAATGTTGAGGAAGATAGAGAGGCAGCTATAGTGGCAGTGGGAGGGGTTCAAGGGCCAGTAATGGGAGATGAAAATGAGAGAGAGATTACAAGAGAGGAGGTGAAAAGGGCATTGTATGAAGCGAAAGCAGGTAAAGCACCTGGAATGGATGGTGTGAGAGCGGAGATGTTGAGAGAAGGGGGTGTGACTGCATTGGAATGGTTAGTGAGAGTGTTTAATATATGCTTTATGTTGTCATTGGTGCCAGTGGATTGGGTGATTGCCTGTATAGTGCCCCTATACAAAGGTAAGGGAGATATGTATGAATGCAGTAATTTTAGGGGTATAAGTTTGTTAAGTGTGGTAGGAAAAGTGTATGGTAGGATACTGGTTAATAGGATTAGGGATAAGACAGAATATGTGATAGCGGAAGTGCAGAGTGGTTTTAGGAGAGGTAGAGGTTGTATAGATCAGATTTTTATAGTTAGGCACTTATGTGAGAAATATTTAGCAAAGGGTAAGGATGTGTATGTTGCATTTTTGGACCTGGAGAAAGCATATGATAGGGTTGATAGAGAGGCTATGTGGAATGTTTTGAGATTATATGGAATCAATGGTAAATTGTTGCATGCAGTGAAGAGTTTGTATGAGGGTAGCAGAGCTTGTGTTAGGGTAGGGAATGAAGTGAGTGAGTGGTTTCCAGTGAGTGTGGGACTGAGACAGGGATGTGTGATGTCACTATTTCTGTTCAATTTGTATATTGATGGAGTTGTAAGAGAGGTGAATGAGCGAGTGCGTGGTCGAGGTTTGAGAATGGTAGATGGGGATGATAACGAGTGGGAGCTGAATCAGTTGCTGTTTGCAGATGATACTGTGGTGGTGGCAGATTCAGAGGAAAAGCTGTGTCAGTTAGTGTCAGAATTTGGAATGGTGTGTGAGAGAAGGAAGCTGCGAGTGAATGTGGGAAAGAGTAAGGTTATGAGGTGTACAAGAAATGAGAATGGCGCTGGATTAAATGTTATGTTGAATGGAGAGACACTTGAGGAGGTTAATCAGTTTAAGTATATAGGCTCGGTTATAGCTGCAAATGGTGGAGTGGAAGCAGATGTGTGTCACAGAGTGAATGAAGGATATAAAGTGTTGGGTGCATTGAAAGGAGTGATGAAGAATAGAGGGTTGGAAATGAATGTTAAGAAAGTTTTGTATGAAAAAGTGGTTGTGCCAACTGTGATGTATGGATCAGAGTTATGGGGTATGAAAGTAAGTGAGAGACAGAAACTAAATGTGTTTGAGATGAAATGCCTGAGGAGTATGATTGGTGTATCTCGATTGGATAGGGTTAGGAATGAAGTGGTGAGAGCAAGAACGGGTGTGAGGAGAGAAATTGCAGCCAGAGTAGATATGAATGTTCTGAGATGGTTTGGCCATGTGGAAAGGATGGATGATGAAAGGCTGCTGAAAAAGGTGATGAATGCGAGAGTTGATGGGAGAAATGCTAGAGGGAGGCCTAGGTTTGGATGGATGGATGGAGTAAGGAGAGCCCTGAATGATTGGAGGATGGATGTGAGGGAAGCAAGCGACCGTGCTAGGAATAGGAATGAGTGGCGAGCGATTGTGATGCGGCTCTGATGGGCATCTGCTGTTATCACGGGGCTGCATCTTACAGAGATAGCCCTGTGGTAGGGGCAGTAGGAGGAGCTGGCAGTTGTGAAGCGACACAGGTTGTGGAAGAGCCGGGAGGATGGACTGTGGCACTCCAGCAGTGCCATCTGAACGGTCGCTAGCTCCCTCTTCATTGCCCATAGAGCAAAGTAATCCCCCTATTTGTTTTCCTTTCTTGATGTTGGCTACCCCCCAATTAAAGGGGGAAACAGCCAAGGTATATGTATGTATGATGCTATGATAGGTAGGGAATGTTGGGCTTTTGTTAGTGCGTATGGACCAGGAAGTGAGAGAAGTGAGGGAGAGCGGGGTGAATTCTGGAATGAGTTAACTAGGTGTGTGGATGGTCTGAGTAGAAGGGACTATGTAGTTGTGTTGGGTGACTTGAATACTAGAGTAGGTGATGGAGAAGTAGAAGGTGCTATAGGAAAGTATGGGGTACCAGGTGGGAATGAGAGTGGGGAGAGACTGTTAGATATGTGTGTGGAGCAAGAGTTGGTGATAGATAATAGTTTTTCAAGAAGAAGTTAATAAATAAGTATACATGGATGAGAGTGGCAAATGGAAGAGTGAAAGAAAGAGCATTGATGGATCATGTGTTGGTAGCAAAGAGCATGATTGGTAGAGTGAAAGATGTGGATGCATTTAGGGGTGTGGCTGCTGGGATGTCTGATCATTTTTTGGTTGAAGCAAAAGTGGTAGTAGCAATAGAGTGGGGAAATAGAGTGGGGGGATGTAGAAGGGAAATAGTGAAGGTGGAAGAGTTGAAAAAGCCAGAGAAGAGACAGGAATATCAGGACAGTTTGAGAGTGGCATATGACAGGGTGAAAGAAAGAGAAGTTGGGGAGTTAGAGGAGGAATGGGGGTTGATGAAAGAATGTTTTGTGGGACATGCAAGTGATATGTGTCGAAAGAGGTTTGTTGGAGGTGGCATGAGGAGGGGCAGCGAGTGGTGGAATGAAGGGTTGAAAATGAAGGTGGAAGAGAAGAAGAGGGCTTTTGAGGAATGGCTGCAGTGTAAAAGTAGGGAGAAGTATGAAAGATATAGGGAGAAAAATGTGGAAACCAAGCGCAAGGTAGAGGAAGAGAAGAGGTTGGCAAATGTTAGGTGGGGACAGGATTTTAGTAGGTCATATGAGGAGAATAAAAAGAAGTTTTGGAAAGAAGTGAAGAGAGTAAGGAAGGGTGGATCGAGGATGGAAGAGACAGTGAAAGATGTGAATGGACAGATGTTAAGAGGGACCGATGCAAGGAGAAGATGGGCAGAATATTTTGAGTGCTTGTTGAATGTTGAAGAAGATAGAGAGGCAGCTATAGTGGCAGTGGAGGGTGTTCAAGTGCCAGTAATGGGAGATGAAAATGAGAGAGAGATTACAAGAGAGGAGGTGAAAAGAGCACTGTATGAAGCAAAAGCTGGTAGAGCACCTGGAATGGATGGTGTGAGAGCGGAGATGTTGAAAGAAGGGGGTGTGACTGCATTGGAATGGTTAGTGAGAGTATTTAATATATGCTTTATGTTGTCAATGGTGCCAGTGGAATGGGTGATTGCTTGTATACTGCCCCTATACAAAGGTAAGGGAGATGTGTATGAATGCAGTAATTTTAGGGGTATAAGTTTGTTGAGTGTGGTAGGAAAAGTATATGGTAGGATACTGGTTAATAGGATTAGGGATAAGACAGAAATTGTGATCGCAGAAGTGCAGTGGTTTTAGGAGAGGTAGAGGTTGCATAGATTAGATTTTTATAGTTAGGCAGTTATGTGAGAAATATTTAGCAAAGGGTAAGGATGTGTATTTTGCATTTTTGGATCTCGAGAAGCGTATGATAGAGTTCATAGAGAGGCAATGTGGAATGTTTTGAGATTATAAGGAATTAATGGTAAATTGTTGCATGGAGTGAAGAGTTTGTATGAGGGCAGTATAGCATGTGTTAGGGTAGGGAATGAAGTGAGTGAGTGGTTTCCAGTGAGTGTGGGACTGAGACAGAGATGTGTGATATCACCATGGCTGTTCAATTTGTATATTGATGGAGTTATAAGAGAGGTGAATGAGCGAGTGCATGGTCGAGGTTTGAGAATGGTAGATGGGGATGATAGCGAGTGGGAGCTGAATCAGTTGCCGTTTGCAGATGATACTGTGGTGGTGGCTGATTTGGAGGAGAAGCTGTGTCAGTTAGTGTCAGAAATTGGAATGGTGTGTGAGAGAAGGAAGTTGCGAGTGAATGTGGGAAAGAGTAAGGTTATGAGGTGTAGAAGAAATGAGGATGGTTCTGGATTGAATGTTATGTTGAATAGAGAGACACTTGATCAGTTTAAGTATTTAGGCTCGGTTATAGCTGCAAATTTTGGAGTGGAAGCAGATGTGTGCCATGCCCCAATCCCGTTCCCTTGTTGGAAAGGTGCCCCGAGTCAAAGACTGTCCTTTATACTTTGACGGCGCGAATGTAAAAGGCCTCGAACACCCACCCATATTCCCCACAGCCGAGTTTCTCAAACATCAGGCTCTACGGATGAGAAGCATCGAGTGGACCGATGAGTACCGCATTAATGAAGTGGTACAACGTTGCACCGGATTTGCATCTGACACGGTGGGAGAAGACGAATTGTCGCAAATTAAAAGTTGGGAAACTTTTTAGGGAACGATTCCTAAATTATTTCATAGTACGACAGAGTGACGAAATGTTAATAAACAAAATACAGAATTGTTCTCGAAGACGCGGAGAACAGTTGAGTTGGTATGCGAAGAGGATTAAATCCCCAACTAACTCAGTGAGTGTGATCGCCGATAACCCGCATAGGCATCATAGTACTGTGCGGAGTGCTCTGCGGAACACCCTTGCGCCGAGGTGCCATTTCTTGCTGAAATCTACCATACTGATTTCCGACATAGTACAGTAGCTATCGAACTGGTTCAAGAGCCATCCCGGACATGGTCTCTCGGAAGAAGAAATCGAGCAGGAGAGGCTCCTAAATGTGACAGCAATCCCTGTCGTGGCAATGGCGAACGACCGAGGACCGAGGTCCCGAGACATGGAGAGAGAAAGATGCGGATATTGTCATGGCTTGGGCAACAGATGGGAGCAGTGCGCGCAAATGTGGAATTCAATTGGACCCTACTTTGATTGCCTAGGATACGGACATAAGGCAAGGGACTGCCCCTTTAGCAAAAAAAAAAAACAAAAAAAAAAAAAAAAAAAAAAAAAAAAAAAAGCATATCCATGACAACCCAATTGAGAGAGATTCCTGAGGGCTCAGCGGCGAGAAGCCGCCACCCCTCCGGAACCGGAGATAGTGGATGTCACCGGGCCAGCCCCCCCAGCACAGCTAAGGACTTGTAATTTCTGTCTAGTGAGTAATGGCATATTACTGGTAAAAATTGCGGTTGGAGGACTCTGCCACTTTTCTTTGCTAGACACAGGCTCTGCTGTATCGTTAATTGATAGTAGTATAATTGCAGAACCCATTACTAAATTAGATAGTACAGTAGTAATAACTACAGTGGGAGATAATACTCCGAATTTTGTTAGAGTTAAAGTGGTAGTCAAACAAGTGATTGCACTTGAAGGGTACACAACAAAATTTAGATGTGTCTTCCTTGTATTGCCTAGGTTAAGTATTGAATGGGCGAAAGTAATAATTGGATTCGAGGACATGGTAATGATGGGAATAAATATTGTTTATAAACAAGGGAAAACTACCGTAACCGTAAATGAGACAGAAGTAGTCGCATGTTCTGCTCGCCCTTCAGTGTTTGCATGCCTTTTAAAGGAACATAAAGATAATTATATCATAATGCATCGAGAAGAAATAATTGAAAGCGGTACTGTATGTGTTTTGGAAGCTGTTACTTCACGGGTAGTCCTGGGCGGATGTCTTATATGTAGAATTCATCGGAGAATATGCTGAATAAAAAAAAAATATATCAATACTACCGGTCCCATTAACTATTCCTAGAAATACGAAAATTGCCAAATTCGATGATGTGTGGCAGTGTTACAGTATTAATGTAATTGGGGTCACTGAGGACCCAGAATGTATCGCAAATTTGCAGGTGTTAGTGAGAGGGTTGAGCGCTGCTGAGCATTCTGCTTTCATGACTGAACTTGTAGCTAAATATCATGATGTTTTTTCCTTAGATTCGGACCCCCTTGGGGAGTGCACCCTTATACCATTCAATATCAACAAAGAAAATCATGCCCCCATCTTTGTAAAACCCTACCGCACTCCCATAGTATACGAGAGAAAATTAGAGGGAATGGTAGCCAATTTGGAGTAAAGGGGGATCATTAGATTATCTAAAAGCCCTTGGCATAGCCCAATTGTTGTAGTAAAAAAGAAAGATGGCAACCTTCAGCTGTGCGCAGATTTTTGCAAACTAAATTTGATTTCCAAAGGAGATAAATTCCCCCTCCCTGCAACTGAAGATGTACTGGGTCACGTCAGTGGCGCTAGGTATTTTACCACCCTCGACCTCCTGGCAGGGTACCACCAGGTAGTCTTAGAAGAGAGGAGTAAAGCCAAGACTGCTTTTTCCGTGAACAATAAACTCTATGAGTACAATCGCCTACCTTTTGGGTTAAGAAAATGCCCCCAGTCACTTAAGACTCATGACAGCAGTACTCCTGGGCCTCATTGATAACACCATGCTAGTATATCTAGATGACTTAGTAATAATTGGAAAGACCTTTGAAGAACACGCTCGAAACCTTAATTCGGTTTTAGGAGCCCTGAGGCAGAATAACCTTCTTGTGAAATTATCTAAATATCAGTTTTTCAAAGCAGAAGTAGAGTATCTTGGCCACACATTGTCGTCCGTGGGTGTGGCAGTGTTGCATGATAAAGTTAAAGCCATAGAAATTTTTGCAAGACCCAAAACTTGTAAAGATGTTAGATATTTTCTCGAACTTTGCTCGTATTACCATAAATTTATCGAGAAATACACGGACATTTCCTGGCCCGTAGATAGACTTTGAAATGCGCATCACATTGCCTGGATGCCTGAGCACAAAGCCGCATTTGTAGCTTTAAAGAATGCCTTAATGTCTACTCAAGTACTCACTTATCCTAAATTCGATCAAGAATTCTATATCATGTGTGACGCCTCAGACAGCGCTATTGGCGGAGTAATATTGAAGATAGACAATGAGAGAAGAGACCGCCCTATTAGTTTCGCTTCACGAGCGCTTACAGTCACTGAGCGGTGATATGCAACAATCGAACGAGAGGCACTTGGAATAGTGTTCGTGTTAGAAAAACATAAATATTTCCTCTTCGGATATCTGGTGATTATTCATAGTGATCATTTACCCTTGAAGTACGTGTATGCAAATCCACTAAATAATCAAAGACTTTCACGATGGTTGTTAAGACTTATGCAGTTTGATATAAAGGGGTTTGAGTTTGTACCTGGAAAAAGTAATAAAGTAGCGACGCCCTGAGCAGGGGAGTTTGAGAGGTCCCCGCCCTGGCCATTACACGTTCAATGAGGAATGCAAATAATAAAACAGTGGAAACAAACCGTCCTGCGACTACAGGGGCCGATTGCGATTCCACACACACACTCCTTCAGAGTGATGGGGAAAGAAACCCTCGTGAGGTAAATAAAAGAGTGAATGGGGGAAGTCTTGAAGAGAGAAAACAGAATGAGAGTTGCGAGTATGAGCGAGTGAGTGAGGGAGCGGGTATGAATGAGTGGGAGGGGGGCATTTGTGGGTGGAATCGCTAGGAGCTCGTAAGGAAGCAAGATGGGGATAAGTTTGGGGGGAGGTGAAGAAGCTCTTGCAGGGAGTGGCTGGTGAAATCCCTTCTAGAATTTGACGCCGAATCAATTAATTCATGATAGAAGAAGGAATACTTTCTA
This sequence comes from Halocaridina rubra, assembly GCA_037179515.1. Lineage (NCBI taxonomy): Eukaryota > Metazoa > Arthropoda > Malacostraca > Decapoda > Atyidae > Halocaridina > Halocaridina rubra. The sequence continues at coordinate 4,396 of JAXCGZ010010760.1, read as the reverse complement.
AAATTTATAATCAGAAAAACGGAGAAGGGGGATGCGTGGCAGTACTTCCCGAGGAGTTCCACGATCACGCCTTTTACTGTGTCACACAAGTCCCATTGCTGGCCACATGGGGGTAGAGAAAATGTATCGGTTGCTGTGCACCCAGTTCTACTGGGAGGGGATGTACAAGGACATTGCAACTTATATTAAACGAAGTCATTGTGTAACTGCTTCAAAAGGCAACTTAGTACAGTCCCGCCTGCCCGAATATGGCCGAGATGTAGTTTTAAATGGGAGAGAGTTCATTGTGATTTAAGAGGCCCACAACCCAGATCGTATGATGGCTACTCGTGCATTTTCGCACTTACAGATCAATGCACAAGGTACACTTTCACATACTCGATGAAACATAAGAGCGTCGCCTTGGTAGCCATTGCCCTGCACCAGTTCATGTTGGTATTCGGGTTTCCTAGTGAAGTAGTAACTGATAACGCGAATTCATTAACGAAGTATTCAGGGACTTATGCGAACTAGCAAGAGCTGACCATGTAGCGGTCCAGGCTTATAAACCACAAGTTAACGGGTTAGTAGAGAGAAGAAATGCCACCATCATTACACTATTACAACAACTCGCTGCCTCTGACCCTCAAGGATGGAATTTGAAACTGAAACAAGCGGAACAAGCTCTTAATTTTGCATATCATAAGTCAATCGTTGACTCCCCTTATTTTCTTGTGTTTGGGGAAGACCTCAAGCTTCCTTGGGACACGTTTGCCCCGCAAAATCAGTTGCCGGTATAAAATATTGAGAGTCTTAGAACATTTGTTGTAAATACCACCAGAAAGACATACGAACTTACGGCGGACAACCTAGACAAACAAAAAGAGAGGTATGCAAGGGATTATGATATAAGACATAGTACAAAGAGACATGGAGCCAAAGTAGGCGATAGAGTCTATGTAAAAAATGTCAACCACCAGCATAAAATGTCCCCCTTTTAATTAGGCCCATACCAGGTATTAGAGATAATGCATGATAATATAAAACTTAGAAATTTATGCCATGATAAAGAGGGAGTGGGAGCTGGTCATAAAGAAGGAGTGTGAGCTGACAAGAAGCAACAACAAGAATGTCACACAGCCATTTCCTGTATTTGAAAGTGACGAAGTCGATCCAGAAGCCATAGAGACAGGGGAGGAAACGGCGCCCACCCGCATATCTCCCCATAAAAGCTAGCTATCTGAAGTCCAAAAGATGAATATTGAGCAGTATTGTGGGTAGGAAAAGAAAAGAGAGCAAAAAAAGAAGGGTAGTTAAGTATCTAACCGATCATAAGTATGGTAAAAAGGAAATATATACAGCTTCCCCCCTGTCTCCTGAGGTAATTCTGTTGAATAGTCACTCAAAAAATATTAAATTTGAGTTCGTAGAAGAATATATATATATATATATATATATATATATATATATATATATATATATATATATATATATATATATATATATATATATATATATATATATATATATATATATATATATATATATATATATATATATATATATATATATATATATATATATATATATATATATATATATATATATATATATATATATATATATGTTATTTTTTTATGTACGATTCCTTAAGAGATTTTGAAACTTAAGCAAAGTTCATTCTTTTATGTTGCAAATGAAATATTATTTTTTCTTATTACTGCATGCACAGATACAAGTGTTTTATATTTTTTTCAGACACACTTTTTTTATATTGTTTCTGTTGAAAAGCGTATATCAGCCTTCATATGATAAATTGTAACATTTCGAAGAGAAAGATATTTAAGATTTTGAAAAGTTTATCTAGAGACAATTATTGTTCATTATTGTCATTGTCATGAAATTTATAATTACATTTGAGCTAATCAAGATAATTGAGATTCTCAGAGCGTATATTTTGAGTTTAGAATTAAATAATGATACTTAAGTCCTTTTATACCGTTTATTAAGAAAGGATAATCGTAAATTTTGTTGATAGTAGTAGAGATAAATAATTGACAATAAGAAATCCTCTTGAGATATCAGCTTTAGTGTAAAATATTGTTAATTTACAATGCTTGTTAAGCTTCCAAAAGTTTCATATGTTATTAACTATGACTATCAAATATGACTGTAGTATTTTAATTGAATTTTGTAGGAGGTATGTTTGACTTATAACGAGTGTGTGCTTCGACTCAACCTTCTGATTTATAAAAAAAGAGAAAAGATTGCCATAATAGACAGGTATGTGTATCTATATTTCACTAGCAATATTTGCTGTTAAACAGAAAAAGAATGGAGTTATGCTTCGATGTCTCTTTATTTGTACACTAAGTTATTATTTTTTTTTGACACTAGAAAACAAAAGCTTGTGTGGTGAGTGTAGAGAAAACACATAGTTGCAGCTCTGTTCCCTTGTATATTTGAGCAGAAAGGCAAGTCATAAAAAGGGGCCCCACAAAACGAAAAATATACATTTTCTTTTTGAAAATAAGTTGACTCTCTCTCTCTCTCTCTCTCTCTCTCTCTCTCTCTCTCTCTCTCTCTCTCTCTCTCTCTCTCCTCTCTCTCTCTCTCTCTCTCTCTCTCTCTCTCTCTCTCTCTCTCTTCCTTACTGAAACACGTTATATCTTTATGTTGAGTGTTTTGTAATTATTATTTTTTTTAATTCTTTTGCTAGGCGATAAATATGCCCAAGTCTCATTTTGTTTGATAAGTTTTTGCATGCTGATATTGCATAAATACTGAAGAATTGAAGGAATAACAGTGAGAGTTCTGCCACATATTACAACTGTCTTGGAAAATAGTCAAGCTCCCTCTGACAAATTAAGCAACCAGAAGGTTGATGACTATGCTTCTATATATATTAAGAGAGCAGGAATTCGAATAGTAAAAGAGACTGACCAAAAGAAATTGATTTGAAATAAGCATTATTGTGGAATAGAGTTAGAGGAAAATATTTTTTCCCTGGAGCAGGTATGAAGAAGGTGGGTGAGTCAATAAATAGCTGGACTGAGAAAAAAGATGTTGTTTGTTTGATAGCTGGGGGAAATGACGTGCAGGATGGTAGAAGTGAAGAGCTGATTAGGTTGTATAGACAAGCCCTGGATAAGATCAGGAAAAGGGGTGCAGTTCCTGTGATGTGTGGTATTCTCCCTAGGCTTAGCCAAAGTTCAGAGTGGTGGTCTCGAGCTATAGGAGTAAATGCTAGGATGAAAGTCTTCTGTCGGGAGAATAATATAGGTTTTATAGACGGGTGGGATCACTTCACTAGTCGTAAGCATATGTATGCAAGGGATGGAGTGCATCTTTCTAATTCAGGTGTCTCGGTATTGGCTGGTATGATAGACAGAGAGGTAGGGGGGTTTTGTTAGACACAAATAATGAAATGAATAATACTTGTGCAGAGAAATTAGTCAGTAAGGGTTCAGTAAATAGTGGGTCAAATAACTGGGAGTCTAAGGATAAGAACCATTTGTTACATAGAACAAATATTAACAAAAAGAATAGCCACAAGAAGGGTAAAGCTAGAGAAAGTTTAAAAGTATATTATACAAATAGCCGTAGTTTAGGTAACAAGATAGAAGAACTGAGAGCCATAGTATGTAGTGAGAGACCGGATATAATATGCATTAGTGAAAGTTGGATTAATTTAGAAAGCAAACACCTTAAAGCTGAGTACATAATTACAGGATAAAAACCTTATAATGCTGATCGTAGTGCAGATAGAAGAGGGGGAGGGGTAATTATGTATATTAAAGATAGCCTCAGAAGCTGCATTAAGTCTGGAATTAAGACAAATCTAAATTCAGAAACCTTATGGGTTGAAATTAAAAATAATATAGAAAGTCTAGTTGTAGGAGTAGTCTACAGACCACCTGATCTAGACAATATAAAGTCGCAAGTTATATACGATGAAATTTCTAAAGTGACCAGGTCAAATAGAGTTTGCATTGTAGGCGATTTTAATTTTAGACATATTAACTGGGGAACCATAACAGGTGATAGTAGCTCTAAGGAGGTTTTGGAAGTAGTAGAAGACAATTTCCTTTCTCAGCATGTACTTGAAGCAACACGGGGGGTGAATACACTAGATTTAGTTCTTAGTAATAGAGAGAATATGGTTACAAATTTAGAAGTTGGTGAAAAATTGGGCAACAGTGACCATGATTCCATTAGATTTAACATAATTTTCAAGGAAACTATAAAGAAAAATAAGAATATTGTTCCAAACTTTAGAGCAGGAGATTTTGAGGGCTTAAAAACTAAATTATCTAATGAGGTATGGGAAGGGATTTCTGGGGTACAGATGTGGGTAGTTTATAGTTCTGTCTGACAAGATATCAAGATTACCACAATATCATTTAAGGTAACAAAA
>JAXCGZ010010759.1:0-12500 GCA_037179515.1 Halocaridina rubra | reverse complement strand
AGGGCAATATTGCGTGCTCCATAGTACTCTTACAAAATCTGAACACTAAGAAAAAGTTGTTTTGGGAAGAGGCTGAAGTTGACTCTAATAAAGAGTGAAATCGAGCCAGAAGTAATCAACAGCATGCAACAACTGCTATTCATTCTTATTCTATGACATTTGTCAATATACATAGGAATAACAATAATTATACATATACAAATATCTGTGAATATTGAAAATATAGTAGACGACATGCCAGATATGTAAAATGACAAATTCACTCTACTACAGAATCTGCATTTTTTTTTTTTTTATGATTGTGACACCAGGATGGGCCAAAAAAAAAAAAAAATCTACCCTCATCAAGCCTGGGCACGAAGAAAACAAAAAGAGAAACAGAGATGAGAAGCATTGTGACTTGTCAGATGTGAAGCGATAATAAGACATGTGTAACGAATATCCAAGATATTCGGTGTTGATGTAGGCATAGGAAGAGAACCGTAACTGAAGGAAGACTTGACATCGAACTGTTGATATACATAATCAACAGGCATTTTAATATTTCATAAAACATATATAAGACAAATTATATTTATGTGGTTTCACTTTGACACTTAACTAAAGTAAATAAAACAAGAATTGCATACCCCAGGGAAAAGCTCTGGCGAGGATTTGAATCTTTAAAGAACGTATATAACAAAATTGAAAATTGATCCGTTTAAATGCAGTGAAATTGATCCCCGTAGATTAATATATACTCTATCAAGGAGACTGCAATTACAAGAAAAAAATATAAGTACAACAAATAACGAACACATGCGGGCTTGAATTCAGAACTCAATTCATGTTTGTGAACATTACGAAAATAGTAAAGGCATTAGAACATTTTATCTTCCATAGTACGATTATGTTCATTATATTAAAATATATTTTGGGATATGATCAAGAAATTGCGTGGAACACTCCTGCACATTTTATATACGGATAATAAAGGATATTAAAATACAACATTTTGTATCAGTATCTCGTAAGGCAATACCAGTTTCTCTCATCTATGACTGAAGAATATTAAAAACCAGTTAACTACACAAGTAAATGGAGAATACTGAATTTTTGTTCCTATGCTAAGTATGTGGCAAACAGTAAAATAAAAGGGTTATGTGAGCTAGATCCGTCAGTTTCTCCCTTATGAAAATTATAAGAGGAATAAGACAAATTCATCGGTGGTAATCTTTGCTACTATGAGCAGGAGAAAATCAAATAAAAATCACGTCGTATAAGCCTATCCACCAGCTTTTACGTAAGAATTGGTAGTCAACTCTCTCTCGTCAAAAAACCTGGAATATTTTTACAGGTACTGACGTAAGTATTTTTATCTGTGGATCTATACTTTCCAAGAAGATTTAAAAAACCTCACTGATTGTTTGGGAGCTTATGTACTGCCAATGTGAAGCCATTTTGTGCGTAACAGTAACTCATAGAGGGTGAATACCAGCAAAATTTTATGAGAATTCACAGAAATATACCCTAAATAATAAACGTCAGCCTGTTAATTATGTAAACAGCATATTGATTTCAAAAAGAAACTACGCAAAAGCATTTTCCTCTTCCCTGTATTCATAACAAAACTTTTAGCCGTTAAATAAGGCAAAACCTCTCAAATCCAGATATCCCTTAGATTTACTCAATTTCTGACATAGCAAAGAGAGACAAGAGTGGCTATTGCTCGCATGTACAATATTGTCTTTGATCTTGCTATGGCAAAAAATCGTTCATACACAAACAAAATCTAATGGTAATAAAGTTCGTAATGTTTGCAAAGAGACAATATAAAGCTGATAGGTACATGTTTAACTATTTGAATCGGGGGAAAAAAAAATTGTATAGAAATCATAAGATTGGAACAAAAGCACAGACACTACCTGACAGTGCCTGAAGAAAAAAAAAATTGAAGCTTGAATTGTAAATACAAAGGATCGACATTATAAAAACTAGGTACATTATAGAAGGAAAGTTCAAGCTTTACCTAAGGCATATTTCCCTAAAATGTTACTTTAAATTATTCTGTAGCCAATTTGCTGCTTTTTAGTAAGTATTGCAAGAGACATCAGTTCTGCATTTACCAGGACTGCAATGTCCTTTTTTATTACCCCATTTCTTTTACTTTTTGAAGTGATCCGTCCATTTTCAGGTTTTCATCAGCCTTTCACTGACACAAGTAGCTTCTTGTCCAGATTTCTAATATACAGTATCTTGGAATCCATATGACAAAACCTGAAATTTGAAAAAAATAATAATATTCCTTCTACATATTTCAACCTCAAAGTGGTAGCAATTTGGTAACATATGATACATGGATAGAACCTATCAATATATATGACTCACTTAAAATTACAATTGATGGCGAATGTCTCTGAAAATTATCAATGATTCATAGTATCTCAAAACCTGTAAAAGTTACTGATGAACGATATCTAATTCATCTCTATATCATGCTTTGATATACAACATTTTAGTCGGGATAATGGGCTCCAATGTTATCAATCCGGTCTGCATATGAAGGAACATCGTCAATAATAGAAATAAAGCATGAAAACAGTAATAGACAGTTCTTTTATTTATTAAACAAGAGCTATATATTCAACACATTATGTTACAAGCGAAAAATGTTATAATACTGCTGATCTTAATAAATAACAACCCAAAACTCTATCAAAACTTGTTAAGTGCTTTATTATGATTTCAGTCATTATTTATTGGTATATGAGATACAGTGAGCATATACTGAAGATAATTACACATACCAACTGACAACGAGACCTGGTACACATACATGACGATTACTGAACAAGTCATTCAATATTTATTATTCCCTTTACACTGTAGAATATCTTTGACCGACTACCTTGTGGGTGGCCCAAGCAGGGTGGAAGGGGGGGGGGGAATGTGGCAAAACTTTATCCCCCAAGGAGCAAAGAGGAGTGGTTGATGTGTGTATGTGTGTGGATCGCGGTGAAAGCGTGTTTCTTTGCTCCGCCACCCCCCTTACAAGGGGGAATGGGGCTATGTATATGCATATGTATTATATATTTGCAGATGTAGATTTATGCTATATGACTAAGAGATGGACAACTGCATAAATTTCCTTCAAATTGATCTCTTTTATATGTGAAGTCTTTCCACCTCATTATCATATCTGCATTAGCCCATAGACAACCCACGTGAACTCTGTTACTTTATGCAACCAGCCTTCCTTTTTTATGAAAATTTTCTTTTCTACTCTACATAATCAATACTCAAAACTATAATACTCTTTTGATCAAGAAAAAAATTAAAACTTATTTTTTTTTTTAAATTGAAACATATCTAACTGCAAAAGCAGATTGATCACTATAATTGTAAACAATTCCGTCGTTTCAATACAAGTCTGAGTACTATATTCTTATACATGAGAACTGTGGGTAATACACTATCATAGTTCCTACAATTGTGTTATTAAAATTGTAACTATGAAACTCATCTGACAATTATGCGTCCTCACCTGCTGCAAAAAAAAAAAAAAAAATCCTTACGATCAGAGGTTTCAAGACGTATTCATGCATTATATCCACGAATAACCAATGTAGTTTACAAAATGGGATTAGTGATACACACCTTATCCATAATAATAAATACTTAAGACATTAAGGACGGTTTACAAGGCCAATTATGTAGCATACAAGATGTTTTGAACAGATAAAACTATGAAAATACATGCTCCGTGCTTTGGAAAATATAATAAATCATTATATATGCCTATCTAAAAGATCCTGCTTCGACAATTAAGTATTGCAATATTTTTTACAGTAATATTTCTTGCATTACCCAGCTTTTTATCTCTACCGAATACTGGCACAAAAAATTAACATCTCCGTGAAGTAAATCATATCAATTAAGATCATAACTACAGCTACCCACACTACACAATGCCTAACATCTTAAAGCATGGTGTCATTATCACAATCCCCTAACCCAATAATATCACCTAACTACCCTCTTTAACATCGTTCCATTACATCACCCCTACAAAGTTACCGACCAATTAAAACTGAGAAAGATATTGGCTCATTTTCACTTATCCTCGTCACAACATGGTTTCAGATCAATACACATCCACAAACACCCTTCTTACTGATCTTACACTAAATATTTTCATTAGCATCAATTTAGCTAGGCCAGCACTTAGAACTTATCTAGTCAGACTAGACAGAAGTAAATTTTGACGCCATCCCTTGCACTGCCTCACAAAATTTTCAAGACAAACATGGACAATGTCACAATTAATTGGCTGATCATCTACCTCGTAGGCAAATGTGCACACTTCTCATTTCTTGCTTAGTTATCAGTATTAGAAACTTCACAAACGGAGTGTCTCAAAGGTTTGATCTACCCACACCACACTCACCCAACGTACACACAGTTTCTTACGCAGCCGACATAAAAGTCACAAGTACAAATCGAATTGCAAGCAACCTCAGACCTCCTGCCTACATGACTGGTACACCAAAAACAAACAAATTAGCCCCACCTCAAAATGTACATGTCCTAAACACTCACACACCAAATATAAAATAATTACAGGCCGAACAGCTACTATGCCTTACACATCACTTACACCAAAGGACGAGACTTCTCAAAGACAACCTTGACATAACAACACTCAGTTTCTTGCTGCAGCCCCCACAAACCAACTCCACCCACTAGACTTCATTGCTAATCACACACACACACACACACAAAGGTCTAGGAAAATAACAGCTAACACATGATATCTCACAAATAGAGTCGTCTCCTTCCTCACCCACCCCAAACCAACCTCCGGAATCATAACAGCACCAATGAAAACACACAGCTGCATGCACAGCCTTCTAACATCCACAGAGTTCATCCGGCCAGGCTATGATGCAGGCGTCACCCAACCATTCTGAGTTATCAGAGAAGGTTGGATAACTCATGATAATGCCTGTCCAAGAAGTAACACGCCAACTTATGAAATCGAACACACTATGTAATACTGCACCACACACAGTCACATATACGAGTAACAAAAACACAGTATATACTCCCTGAGAACTCTGTGGAAAACCGGGGATTGGTTGTGGCCTTTCTAAGGGACTCTGGGCTGTTCTGTCAGGAAACTTTCGAAAAGACTACACGAAGACATCACCTGAAATCAACGAGATTTAGAAACACGTATCCGTTTTATTACAGTAAGGGCATTCATTAAATAACATCAGTAAAATATTTACGAATTTTATCAATTTAATGCCACGTACATGTCAAGTAAACACCACTTAATGGTAATCAAAACCTGTTCAACTAATTCTTTGGCGTCAGAGTCCAACACCATTACATACCAAGAGGCCACATTATGTTTCAGTATGTAACGTATGGCAAGCGTCAAAATAATTTCCTTGACAGTCAATCTAGATAATTATTTGAATGATTCAACTTACCTTTTGGCATAATATATATGATGCCTTGTAGTTAGTATCAAAGTATACCCATGAATGAGTGCATAATCCCTATCTCATCAGATGAATCAACTGTACACCATGAGATATGGTTTCAGTTTCTGACGTCTGAGATATAATGCACCAACTTATTATTGAAAAGCATAGGGTCCCGGGCATACTGGAACCTGTAAAAGAACAAAAAACTATAAATATATACAAATATACATATTTTGTTTTATTTTTTCACATTTTAATAATGGAAACACGTACACTGTCTCTATGTAATGTCATAATAAAACAAAAAGATTGGGACTGGAGTTTTAAAGTATACTATAGGTAATTTCACCAAATATCCAGCTGGCAAATAAAAAGGAGTAAAGGAATTGTAGCTATTGAGTTAATACACTGTATAATTAATTTGAGTAATCTCAACTCACGTTTTTTTATACGTTTTCCTACAAGGCTTCCTAAATAGGAATGATTTTAAATATCTGCCATTATGCAATGCCCACAAAATATTATCACTAAGATAACCGACAAAATGGTTTTCATAACCTATGAAAGGTTTTCCAAGAAATATCAACTACAGATACAAAATTTATAGGAAAAACTATACATGTTCAAGACTACGGCGTAAAAAGGTCCGATTCCTATGCAAAAGGTCAGGAGATCAATTCATCAAAAATGCTTCGTGTAGCAGATCTTTACCAGCCACACTTGGGAATAAAAATGAGCAGGAGAGTGGCATTCCTCGCATGGCAGCCCCTATCAACTCTGCACATTCCATGAACATATGTATGTGATTTATAGTAGTATAATATCATCTTCAGGAGTTTGGGCTTCAGAGCAGGCAAACAAACCCCTTCTGAAGTACTAAAAATACGGAAAGAAAACCATATTTTGAATAACATCAGAAAACCAATATTTCCAATTTAGGGTAACTCGGGTCATGTGTACTCTTTCCACAACATAGGAGCAAAAGCACACGAACAGACATCACAGTAAGCACAACATGCTACCCTGTCATAAATTTGGTATTAAAAGGTATTTCTAAAATCGAATGAATGAAGGAATGAGTTAATGAATGTAAAAGGCAATACATTGTACCCATTAAATCAGTACTCGAGTCGATATCCCATAAGCGAAAGATTAAAATGCATTGCGTGAAATAATTCACAAATAATATATTCAATGGATGAGAAAATGAGCGTAATACCAAAAACTCGTAAGAACTATTATATTTCTCGCTATTACCAATAGTACAAGACATTGGCATGAGCACAAAGCTGAAGACAACCCGAATTACTTGATATCTGTGATCTCTTTACTGTCGTATCATGATCTCAATATTGCAATATCAAGTATGCTAAATATATGATAAGTATCGACACCATCTCCAGGTTAAAGCATGGGGGAAACGCAAACTAATAAAAGAGAAGTGCAGTGGTCTAAAAAATGGGAGACCATAGAATGAGGATCTTTCCAAGAGATTTATAGAAAGCAATACAAAATTTATCTTCTCCGAAAGAAATAATCAGCGACGTATTGTTAGTTAATTAGCAAATATCTTATGATACGAATGGATTTGTAAAAAATACAAAAAATGCTCTCAGGTGGTACACAGTTTATGAGAAAATATTTACTTTTACCACCAGTTAGAGAAAAATCTCATGAAATTTATTACACTAGTTAGGTAACGAGATGATCGCTGGGGCTTCGCCCCAGACTACCCTAGCTAACCCAAACAATCCCAAGTAAATATACATTACTGAATTATATAAAACCTGTAAAAATATAAAAAATGAAAAAAAAAATATTCTTAACTTGGGGCAGACAAAGTAATATAACCTTTCTCCCCTAACACATCCTAAGTTAATAGAACTTTAAGATTGAAATGAAAACTGTAAATACTGGAGAAAATATATTTCAGAAAACCATTCCTTACTGAGGGCTTCGCCACCAACCCCATAACTAACCCTAGAAAGGATTTAGTGTTTTAATTTTTCTCAAATCCAAAACTCAATGTCCTTCGTTATTCCTGGATGGAGGCTGTGAATTAATCATAGAATATTACCGCTGAAAACACCTGAAAACCAACGAAAAACCAAAAGTTAATATCACATCGTTGGTGTTGTGAAATTGAACATTCGTTAAAAAGGACAACCACTCCCCAGTGAGATTGGATTTCTCTTCACAAGCAAAATTTCTCAATGGAGGCGAAACTTGCAGAATTACTAACGGTAAATGTTTACACTTACTCGAACAACGAGTGATATGAGAATACTAAATATAAAGAATATTTCCAGCAATCCCCTAAAACGATAATTACAATGAGCAACTCGTTTATTACCAGGGGGTAAACAAACCTAACCTAGTATATTTCGTAAATTATCCTAACTGGGGAGCGTGCGTGAAAAAGTTTTCCTAATTTATTAATAAACTATAAAAATTACCCAGATTACAATAAAAACCATATAATAAGGAACCTAAAATGTTATATATAAGAATTCAGCATTACCTAAATATAAAAAAAAATTACATTATACTGTATTAGCCTCCGGCATGATTTTACCTTTGTTCATACGTTTTAATTTTAGGACTTAGCATTTACTTTGGGTACGTAAAAGATAATCTCTTATTCTTCCATGATATATATATATATATATATATATATATATATATATATATATATATATATATATATATATATATATATATATATATATATATATATATATATATATAAAATCAGGAAATATAGAAGTAATATCATCTGTTCACTTAGTACATGTAAATATAAATAACTCACGAAATTCGTAAAATTACCCAACACTTTATTAAGCCTCCTTCATAATCAAATATTACTTCTGAAAATCACTACAGTTTTCCAATTATAAGTCTTCTCGCTTTTCATACTTCTATACTAATGCACATCTGTCCATGAAGATTCGCCGGCCATTTTCCAAACTTCCCAAGAGCACTCAAAATGGCGGCACAAAATCAAGTCACTTCGCATTTATAGATGTTTGGATAGCAGTACAAGTAACATCTGCCTTAAATCAGCCATGCCATACCAAGAACCTTTTAACACTGGTCAAGAATGTGATATAAAACATCTAAAAACCATCTGAACTCGCCCTAAATTCAAAGAAACTGTATAATTTGAAACTTTCTGTCAAGAAGCACTCATGTCTACTCCTCACCACAACAACAATACACTAAATAATGACGATATCATTGGAACCTCAGATCAGAGGAGCATTAATAGTCTTTACACTGAGAAACAGGAGTAAAATCTTTTAAAAAACGCAGGGACACCAGGGATAGATGACAGATGGGTTTACTAGCAGGGGGGGGGGTAAAATAAGAGAATCGCTGAGAAATTAGAGAATACCTTTGATGGATAATTACGAAAAGGAAATGGTGCTGTGGGTGGAAGTATACCACCCCCCGGTCCACTGCTTGTTGTAGGTGCCTAATAAGTGGCACAGAGATATAAGGCGATGGTAAATCTTTACTTGTAAGAGTTTCTTTTTCTTTTACAAAATACATGACGAAAGGCCACGATGGACAGGATATGTCAGTTAGACAACTGCAGTGCAAGGGTATATTGAATCAGAGAGAGAGAGAGAGTTTGTAGTCTCCGGTAATTTGGAGTGTACTGTAGAAAAGTAGTTTACGTAATCTGAATGATCTTAAATTTACCCATTTTCTTTTAAGACCCAAATGTGCCTTGAAAAGACATGCTCTGAGTAATCAGAATGCTGAAAAAGAAATATATATTCCCATTTCCCTTTATAAGCCTAATGTGACCTGACATACTTCTTTTTACTTATGTATTTTACTTAATGAGGATTTTCCTAATAACATCGAACAAAATCCATAGTATGAGAAAAAGGAATAGAAATTCAATAAGGATTTAAAGCTTTAATTTTGCCATGAGGAGAGACTGGGCTGGTATGTATCTGTTGGTAGGGGAAGAGCTTACCATACTCCCAATACCCTGTTGCTTTATAGGGGAAGGATGGGAGATCCGGAGAACGATGTTGGCTTTAGGGAGGTGGTTTAGGCTCCTTGGTGCTGGGGATGAGATGGGTACTAAATTAGCGCCGGTAACAACTTCAAAATAACCCATTTTTTGATTGAACAATCGTTAGCGATATCAACTATCTATTTTAAGGCAGTTCTTTTTTAGTAATGAAAAAAATCATGGTATGGATATAGGGTGTTAACTTGGAAAACATCATTACCGTAACTTTATGCAAGACGTTTTTGAGAGCCATATATAAATGAGGGTCATATTTTCTCAGGCATATTAATTAGGCTTTACTGGTATCATATTTAGATTTTAAACGTTTCACGAGAAAAACAGTAAAAACAACCATACCCGGCAATCAGGAATAGAATCTCCCTACTTATTTCTGATTTTACGACTTGGATGCAACCACTTTTAAGAAAATGGGGGTGTCAACTCGAAAAACATCGTGTGATCCATAAATGAAAATAATTTTTTGGGACTTTTGTAACTGTAGTGGATAAACTTTGACCAGTAGATTTAAATTAATATGAAAATTGTTCTCTTTAATTACTTTGTATAGCTCCATTTTAGAGCTTTTATGCAACTGCTGAGAAACGAACGTACCGACCATTTACATTTGGAGTCTTCCTACTAGCTCTTCGGTAGTGGAAAATTATAAAACTACCTTACAGGCTATTCACTTAAATAATAGGGAGAGAAAGCGAACGGAGGGAGACAGAAAGAAAGAGAAAGAGGGAGGGGCTAACATAAGAGAGGAAGAGCCATTGAATATACAGAATTAGACAATATCACTTATCAATGCTTAAAATAATATTTAAAAAAATATGATATGTTGACGTACATGTTAAAAACATTGTTACCGTACAAGGGGAACTATGTACAACCTGCCTTTTTAATATAGAAAAAAAAGAGAATATTAAAGGATAAAATATAGTTGTAATGACTTTTAAGCGCAACTATGGCAATAAAAAGAAATTTATACTATTATCTTCATCTTGAGAAACAATAACTTATCTTTCTTCTATTGTGAATGTAGTTCATGCGTGGAAAATGTGAAATAAGCCAAGAAGATTTTTAACCTATTTAATGCTAAAATTCGTCACAAAATAGTAATTTATACGTATAGGTGTATTCATTTATTCCAAAGCATTCTGGATAAAAATTTATAGGTTATAATGAACTGTCTGTCAGTATTTATTATTCCCGAAATATCGGACACATATTTCTTCGGCTTAAACCACTAATGGCACATCAGAAGGAAAGTCTCAGTGATTCATAAAACACAATCTTCATTATTAATACAAAAATATTGTCGTTCTCTCTCTCTCTCTCTCTCTCTCTCTCTCTCTCTCTCTCTCTCTCTCTCTCTCTCTCTCTCTCTCTCTCTCTCTCTCTCTCTCTCTCTCTCTCTCTATCTATCTATCTATCTACCTTGATGTATTAATATCTTACTCTCTTGTTCTAGTTTTCTTTTGAGAAGTGAGGCTCTTAAAAAGTACGTATCGGATGAGTGAGCAACGTTTTGCTCCAATAAATTCTGTTGCCCTTTATGATTCTTCTGTACAGAATAAAATCTCATGAAACTCCACAGCTAAGATATATATATAATATATATATATATATATATATATATATATATATATATATATATATATATATATATATATATATATATATATATATAGTAATATTTAGTATATATATAGTAATTATATATATAGTAATATTTAGTAATGAAAAAAATAATGGTATGGATATAGGGTGTTAACATGGAAAACATCATTACCGTAACTTTATGCAAGACGTTTTTGAGAGCCATATATAAACAAAAAGATAAATATGAGGGTCATATTTTCTCAGGCATATTAATTAGGCTTTACTGATATCATATTTAGATTTAAAACGTTTCACGAGGAAAACAGTAAAAACAACCATACCCGGCAATCAGGAATGGAATTTCCCTACTTATTTCTGATTTAACGACTTGGGTGCAACCACTTTAAGAAAATGGGGGTGTCAACTCGAAAAACATCGTGTGATCCATAAATGAAAATAATTTTTGGGGACTTTTGTGACTGTAGTGGATAAACTTTGACCAGTAGATTTAAATTAATATGCAAATTATTCTCTTTAATTAATCTGTAGAGCTCGTTTTAGAGCTTTTATGCAACTGCTGAGATTCGAACGTACCGATCGCTTAAAGTTGGAGTCTTCCTACTAGTTCTTCGGTAGTGGAAAATTATAAAACTACTTGACAGGCTATTCACTTAAATAATAGGGAGTGAAAGCGGACGGAGGGAGACAGAAAGGAAGAGAAAGAGAGAGGGGGGTAACATAAGAGAGGAAGAGCCATTGAATATACAGAATTAGACAATATCACTTATCAATGCTTAAAAAAGTATAACAAAAAAAATATATCTTGACGTACATGTTAAACGCATGGTTACCGTACAAGGGGAACTGTGTACAACCTGCCTTTTCAATATAGAAAAAAAAAATATTAAAGGCTAAAATTGTAATGACTTTTAAGCGCAACTATGGAAATAAGAAATTTATAAAATTATCATCTTCTTGAGAAGTAGTAATTTAGCTTTATTTTATTGTAAAGGTAGTTCATGGGTGGAAAATGTGAAATAAGCCAAAAAGATCGTTAACCTATTTAATGCTAAAATTCGTCACAAAATAGCAATTTATACGTAAAGGTATATTCATTTATTCCAAAGCATTCTAGATAAAAAAATATAGGTTATAATGAACTGTCTGTCTATATTTATTATACCCGATATCTCGGACACATATTTCTTCGGCTTCAAACACTTACGGCACATCAGAAGGAAAGTCTCAGTGATTCATAAAACACAATCTTCATTATTAATATAAAAATATTGTCGTTCTTCTCTCTCTCTCTCTCTCTCTCTCTCTCTCTCTCTCTCTCTCTCTCTCTCTCTCTCTCTCTCTCTCTCTCTCTCTCTCTCTCTCTCTCT
>JAXCGZ010010758.1:5000-19917 GCA_037179515.1 Halocaridina rubra | reverse complement strand
TTGGATATTGAAAATATTGAGTATGAACCACCAATTGGAAAGAGTGAGCACTGTGTGTTGTTGATGGAGTATATCATTGAAGATATTCTTCCTGAGAGTAGAGGCACTGAGGACATGAGGAGGAACTATCCGAAAGGAGATTACATCAAAATGAATGAGCTTTTTGCAGTTATTGACTGGAGAACCTTATTTTACAACAAATCTGTACAAGAAATGTATGACATCTTTTGTGAGAAATATGGGAAGATAGTAGATTGCTGCATACCTGTCACCAAAGTAGGTGTAATTTATGCCAATGAGAAATGGTTCGATAATGGGTGTAAAAGAGCTAAGGAGTGGAGAGACAAATGCTGGAAAAGGTATAGGAGGAGAAAAAACATAAATGCCTGGCAAACCTACAAAAGAGCAAGAAATGACTACCTAAGTAAAAGGAGAGAGGCAGAGAGAGATTATGAGAGGGACATCACCAGGAAGGCTAAAGCAAATCCCAAGCTTTTCCACAGCTTTATCAGAGGAAAACTGAAGGTAAAAGAACAGGTTTTAAGGCTAAAGAGAGCGGATGGAAGCATCACTGAGATGGACGAAGAGATCTGCAAAGAATTGAACAAGGAGTTTCAGTCAGTATTTACAGTAGAAAATACCCCACCCCCTCAGATTGCAGTGATAGAAGCTCAAGGGCCGGTATTAGAGAACATCAACCTTACAGCCACAGAGGTATGCAAAGCGCTGATGGATTTAGATGTTCATAAAGCTACAGGTCCTGATGACATATCCCCTCATGTGCTTAAAAAATGCGCAAACACAATATCAGTGGCACTAAGTATCATATTTAAGGAGTCACTGGAGTCGGGGGAGATTCCAAGATGCTGGAAACAAGCAAATGTGATACCTATCTTCAAAAAGGGAAGGAGGGATACGGCTCTGAACTATAGACCAGTTTCCTTGACCAGCATAGTTTGCAAACTTATGGAGAAACTACTAAGGAAACATATCTCTCTTCACTTGGAATCCTTCAACTTTTTGTCAGTGAGGCAACATGGCTTCAGAGAAGGTAGATCAACAGTAACAAACTTATTAGAATTTTATGATGAGGTAAGCCAAATCTTACAGGAAAGAGAGGGCTGGGCAGATTGCATATTCCTAGACTTCCAGAAAGCGTTTGACACTGTTCCACATGGGAGACTTATTAGGAAGCTGCAATCAATGGCTAGAATAAGTGGAAATGTCTTGGAATGGATAAAAACTTACTTAGAAGGAAGGGAACAGAGGGTTAGAGTAAGACACTTAGTGTCTGAATGGAGAAGAGTTAGTAGTGGAGTTCCACAGGGTTCAGTTTTAGGGCCACTTTTGTTCCTTGTATATGTAAATGACCTACCAGAGTCTGTAAATTCATTCATGAATATGTTTGCAGATGATGCAAAGATTGTGAAGAAAGTAAAAAACGAGAACAATGGTAGAGAACTTCAGGAGGATCTAAATAATCTGCATGAGTGGTCAGAAAAGTGGCTAATGAAATTCAATACCTCAAAATGTAAGGTAATGAGAATGGGTACAAGTGCAAGAAGGCCCAAGCTTGACTACTCGGTGGCTGGAGTACAACTTCAAGAGACAGAAAATGAGAGAGATCTAGGAGTAAACATACTGGCAGATTTGTCTCCAGAAATACATATAAATGGCGTAGTAAGGGCAGCATATGCATTCTTATCAAATGTAAGGGTAGCCTTCAGGCACATGGACAAGGAAATGTTCAGAAATATTTATGTAACCTATGTGAGGCCAAAACTCGAATATGCAGCCCCCTTTTGGAATCCGCAC
The DNA here is from genome assembly GCA_037179515.1 of Halocaridina rubra. Classification (NCBI taxonomy): domain Eukaryota; kingdom Metazoa; phylum Arthropoda; class Malacostraca; order Decapoda; family Atyidae; genus Halocaridina; species Halocaridina rubra. The sequence goes on along the minus strand of JAXCGZ010010758.1, from coordinate 18,102 downwards.
TTGAAAAAGCACATAGCTAAGCTTGAAAAAGTCCAAAGACATGCCACGAAACTGGTGCCAGAAATACGCAATCTCGGTTATGATGAGGGGCTGAGGGAATTAGACTTGCCATCACTCGAAGCTAGAAGAGTAAGGGGGGATATGGTGACAGTCTTTAAATTCCTTCATGGTTATGATAGAGTGGATAGGGATCGATATTTCTATATGGCTGGCTCTAGAACTAGAGGTCATAGTTTGAAGCTTCGTAAGAAAACATGTTTGCAGGATGTAAGGAAATACTTTTTCAGTGTAAGAGTAGTTGATAATTGGAATTGGCTAAGCGAGGAGGTAGTTAATGCTATCTCAATCCATAGTTTTAAGGACAGGTACGATAAGTATCACTAAGTCTAAAATGGAACCGATCAGGAGACGGGAAGATACGAGCTTTGGGCTCTTTCCCGTAAACACAATTAGGTAATCACAATTAGGTAATCACACACACAGAAATACACAGAAATACGCAATCTCAGTTATGATGAGAGGCTGAGGGAATTAGACTTACCATCACTCGAAGCTAGAAGAGTGAGGGGGGATATGGTGACAGTCTTTAAATTCCTTCATGGTTATGATAGAGTGGATAGGGATCGATATTTTGATATGGCTGGCTCTAGAACTAGAGGTCATAGTTTGAAGCTTCGTAAGAAAACTTCTTTGAAGGATGTAAGGAAATACTTTTTCAGTGTAAGAGTAGTTGATAATTGGAATTGGCTAAGCGAGGAGGTAGTTAATGCTATCTCAATCCATAGTTTTAAGGACAGGTATGATAAGTATCACTAAGTCTAAAATGGAACCGATCAGGAGACGGGAAGATACGAGCTTTGGGCTCTTTCCCGTAAACACAATTATGTAATCAATTAGGTAATCACACACAAGCCCATCTTGCGAATAAACGAGCTCTCTGCCGTGTGGGTAATCTAATTCCTCAAATTAGTTTGGAGCCTTGGAGAAACGAGCCAGTGTGGGTATAAGAAAGGCACAATACGAAAACAAGCCTGAAAGAAAGCACGCACACACGCACGCACGCATGCACGCACGCACGCACACACACACACACACACACACATCTTTGGAGGAAGCAAATAAAGCACAAGGGCAGGAGAGAAAGGAACTAGAAAAAAGAATAAAGAAGCTGGAAGGGGAAAAGAGTCAACTAGAAACTAGAATTTCTAAACAAGACGATAAAAACAAACAGCTAAATGACAACCTAAAGGAATTAGATGTTAGTTCACTGCTCTCTTCTGAGAGAGACGAGATTGCTGCTTGGAATGTCCAGATTAAGGAAAACATTGAACAGTTCAGAAAAGAGTTCCAGGAGCTGAATATGGAAAATGATGCCATGAAAACGTCCTTTGCTGATGCACGAAAGGGGAATGTGGCAGTAAAAGAGGCTGTAAAGGTGGTGGCACTGGAAAACATACAAACAGTTGACTATAAAGAGACAGTAATCGAAAAAATGAAAGACGTTGTGATGGAAAGGGCAAACCCACTCATCAGACAGGCACTTGATAAGGAGAAGACAGTGGTAATCTCAGGCATAAGTGAATCCCAGGAGCCAACATGGCAGGGGAGACTTGAAGAAAATAAAGCTAACGTTGTAGACCTGATAAGAAAGCTTGGAGTAGTATGTGGTCCTGAGGATATTGTAAACATACACCAACTAGGTAAATATTCGAAGGAAGGAAAGCCGAGACCAACAAAAGTAACCTTTGAGAGAGGGGAGACATGTAGGGAAATATTGTTGAGGAAAAAAAGTCTAAAAGACCTTCAAGAATGCAAAGAAGTGTTCATTAGACGATACAGAACACAGGAAGAGATGGGAAAGATCAAAAACTTGTTGCAAGAGGCAAGAAGGTTAAATGATGAAAGAAATGAAGAAGAGAAGAAAAATTTTCGTTACAGAATACTTCCAGACAAAGGGGAGATAAAGAAGATAATGACAGAAGATCAGGGGATGGGGCCTCATTAAGATTGTTATACACATATGCTGATGGATTAGCTGGTAAGGCAGTAGAATTAAAAGATAGGATTCACGACAGTAAGGCAGATATAGTAGCAATTACAGAGACTAAGTTGAGTGAGGACATAAACAGTGTCACAGTTTTTCCTAAGGGCTTCAGAATACTAAGGGTCGAAAGATCTGAGAGGACTGGTGGAGGGATAGCACTGCTCATAAGTGAGAGGATTCAAGTTGAAGAAATAAACTTGGCTATAGAAAGTGAGTTCAGGGAATTTCTTGTTGCTCGCATAAATACTGGGTCAGAGAGCATTATAATAACTGTTGTATACAACCCACCAAGGAACCAAAATAGGCTTGAAATTTATGAGGAAAGTCATATAGGTACGATTGAAGTCATAAACTCAGTTGTTAACATGGCGCGGGAGAAAAAATGTAGGATTTTGATTATGGGAGACTTTAATCATAAAGAGATAGATTGGATAAATCTTGACCCACACAGTGGTGAGGACTCATTTGGGGCAAGATTCCTAGATTGCGTACAAGGGAATTTCCTACACCAACATGTAATGGAACCAACAAGAGCCAGGGGTGGGGATGAGCCATCACTACTTGATCTGGTGTTCACTGATAATGTGTTGGATATTGAAAATATTGAGTATGAACCACCAATTGGAAAGAGTGACCACTGTGTGTTGTTGATGGAGTATATCATTGAAGACATTCTTCCTGAGAGTAGAGGCACTGAGGACATGAGGAGGAACTATCCGTAAGGAGATTACATCAAAATGAATGAGCTTTTTGCAGTTATTGACTGGAGAACCTTATTTTACAACAAATCTGTATAAGAAATGTATGACATCTTTTGTGAGAAATATGGGAAGATAGTAGATTGCTGCATACCTGTCACCAAAGTAGGTGTAATTCATGCCAGAGAGAAATGGTTCGATAATGGGTGTAAAAGAGCTAAGGAGTGGAGAGACAAATGCTGGAAAAGGTATAGGAGGAGAAAAAACATAAATGCCTGGCAAACCTACAAAATAGCAAGAAATGACTACCTAAGTAAAAGGAGAGAGGCAGAGAGAGATTATGAGAGGGACATCACCAGGAAGGCTAAAGAAAATCCCAAGCTTTTCCACAGCTTTATCAGAGGAAAACTGAAGGTAAAAGAACAGGTTTTAAGGCTAAAGAGAGCGGATGGAAGCATCACTGAGACGGACGAAGAGATCTGCAAAGAATTGAACAAGGAGTTTCAGTCAGTATTTACAGTAGAAAATACCCCACCCCCTCAGATTGCAGTGATAGAAGCTCAAGGGCCGGTATTAGAGAACATCAACCTTACAGCCACAGAGGTATGCAAAGCGCTGATGGATTTAGATGTTCATAAAGCTACAGGTCCTGATGACATATCCCCTCATGTGCTTAAAAAATGCGCAAACACAATATCAGTGGCACTAAGTATCATATTTAAGGAGTCACTGGAGTCGGGGGAGATTCCAAGATGCTGGAAACAAGCAAATGTGATACCTATCTTCAAAAAGGGAAGGAGGGATACGGCTCTGAACTATAGACCAGTTTCCTTGACCAGCATAGTTTGCAAACTTATGGAGAAACTACTAAGGAAACATATCTCTCTTCACTTGGAATCCTTCAACTTTTTGTCAGTGAGGCAACATGGCTTCAGAGAAGGAAGATCAACAGTAACAAACTTATTAGAATTTTATGATGAGGTAAGCCAAATCTTACAGGAAAGAGAGGGCTGGGCAGATTGCATATTCCTAGACTTCCAGAAAGCGTTTGACACTGTTCCACATGGGAGACTTATTAGGAAGCTGCAATCAATGGCTAGAATAGGTGGAAATGTTTTGGAATGGATAAAAACTTACTTAGAAGGAAGGGAACAGAGGGTTAGAGTAAGACACTCAGTGTCTGAATGGAGAAGAGTTAGTAGTGGAGTTCCACAGGGTTCAGTTTTAGGGCCACTTTTGTTCCTTGTATATGTAAATGACCTACCAGAGTCTGTAAATTCATTCATGAATATGTTTGCAGATGATGCAAAGATTGTGAAGAAAGTAAAAAACGAGAACAATGGTAGAGAACTTCAGGAGGATCTAAATAATCTAGCATGAGTGGTCAGAAAAGTGGCTAATGAAATTCAATACCTCAAAATGTAAGGTAATGAGAATGGGTACAAGTGCAAGAAGGCCCTAGCTTGACTACTCGGTGGCTGGAGTACAACTTCAAGAGACAGCAAATGAGAGAGATCTAGGAGTAAACATACTGGCAGATTTGTATCCAGAAATACATATAAATGGCATAGTAAGGGCAGCATATGCATTCTTATCAAATGTAAGGGTAGCCTTCAGGCACATGGACAAGGAAATGTTCAGAAATATTTATGTAACCTATGTGAGGCCAAAACTCGAATATGCAGCCCCCTTTTGGAATCCGCACTTGAAAAAGCACATAGCTAAGCTTGAAAAAGTTCAAAGACATGCCACGAAACTGGTGCCAGAAATACGCAATCTCGGTTATGATGAGAGGCTGAGGGAATTAGACTTGCCATCACTCGAAGCTAGAAGAGTTAGGGGGGATATGGTGACAGTCTTTAAATTCCTTCATGGTTATGATAGAGTGGATAGGGATCGATATTTCGATATGGCTGGCTCTAGAACTAGAGGTCATAGTTTGAAGCTTCGTAAGAAAACTTGTTTGCAGGATGTAAGGAAATACTTTTTCAGTGTAAGAGTAGTTGATAATTGGAATTGGCTAAGCGAGGAGGTAGTTAATGATATATCAATCCATAGTTTTAAGGACAGGTATGATAAGTATCACTAAGTCTAAAAATGGAACCGATCAGGAGACGGGAAGATACGAGCTTTGGGCTCTTTCCCGTAAACACAATTAGGTAATCACAATTAGGTAATCACACACACACACACACACACAAGATGCTGGAAACAAGCAAATGTGATACCTATCTTCAAAAAGGGAAGGAGGGATACGGCTCTGAACTATAGACCAGTTTCCTTGACCAGCATAGTTTGCAAACTTATGGAGAAACTACTAAGGAAACATATCTCTCTTCACTTGGAATCCTTCAACTTTTTGTCAGTGAGGCAACATGGCTTCAGAGAAGGTAGATCAACAGTAACAAACTTATTAGAATTTTATGATGAGGTAAGCCAAATCTTACAGGAAAGAGAGGGCTGGGCAGATTGCATATTCCTAGACTTCCAGAAAGCGTTTGACACTGTTCCACATGGGAGACTTATTAGGAAGCTGCAATCAATGGCTAGAATAGGTGGAAATGTTTTGGAATGGATAAAAACTTACTTAGAAGAAAGGGAACAGAGGGTTAGAGTAAGACACTCAGTGTCTGAATGGAGAAGAGTTAGTAGTGGATTTCCACAGGGTTCAGTTTTAGGGCCACTTTTGTTCCTTGTATATGTAAATGACCTACCAGAGTCTGTAAATTCATTCATGAATATGTTTGCAGATGATGCAAAGATTGTGAAGAAAGTAAAAAAACGAGAACAATGGTAGAGAACTTCAGGAGGATCTAAATAATCTGCATGAGTGGTCAGAAAAGTGGCTAATGAAATTCAATACTTCAAAATGTAAGGTAATGAGAATGGGTACAAGTGCAAGAAGGCCCAAGCTTGACTACTCGGTGGCTGGAGTACAACTTCAAGAGACAGCAAATGAGAGAGATCTAGGAGTAAACATACTGGCAGATTTGTCTCCAGAAATACATATAAATGGCATAGTAAGGGCAGCATATGCATTCTTATCAAATGTAAGGGTAGCCTTCAGGCACATGGACAAGGAAATGTTCAGAAATATTTATGTAACCTATGTGAGGCCAAAACTCGAATATGCAGCCCCCTTTTGGAATCCGCACTTGAAAAAGCACATAGCTAAGCTTGAAAAAGTTCAAAGACATGCCACGAAACTGGTGCCAGAAATACGCAATCTCAGTTATGATGAGAGGCTGATGGAATTAGACTTTCCATCACTCGAAGCTAGAAGAGTGAGGGGGGATATGGTGACAGTCTTTAAATTCCTTCATGGTTATGATAGAGTGGATAGGGATCGATATTTTGATATGGCAGGCTCTAGAACTAGAGGTCATAGTTTGAAGCTTCGCAAGAAAACTTCTTTGCAGGATGTAAGGAAATACTTTTTCAGTGTAAGAGTAGTTGATAATTGGAATTGGCTAAGCGAGGAGGTAGTTAATGCTATCTCAATCCATAGTTTTAAGGACAGGTATGATAAGTATCACTAAGTATAAAATGGAACCGATCAGGAGACGGGAAGATACGAGCATTGGGCTCTTTCCCGTAAACACAATTAGGTAATCACAATTAGGTAATCACACACACACACACACACACACACACACACACACACACACACACACACACGCAGTCTTTAAATTCCTTCATGGTTATGATAGAGTGGATAGGGATCGATATTTTGATATGGCTGGCTCTAGAACTAGAGGTCATAGTTTGAAGCTTCGTAAGAAAACTTCTTTGCAGGATGTAAGGAAATACTTTTTCAGTGTAAGAGTAGTTGATAATTGGAATTGGCTAAGCGAGGAGGTAGTTAATGCTATCTCAATCCATAGTTTTAAGGACAGGTATGATAAGTATCACTAAGTATAAAATGGAACCGATCAGGAGACGGGAAGATACGAACTTTGGGCTCTTTCCCGTAAACACAATTAGGTAATCAATTAGGTAATCACACACAAGCCCATCTTGCGAATAAACGAGCTCTCTGCCGTGTGGGTAATCTAATTCCTCAAATTAGTTTGGAGCCTTGGAGAAACGAGCCAGTGTGGGTATAAGAAAGGCACAATACGAAAACAAGCCTGAAAGAAAGCACGCACACACGCACGCACGCATGCACGCACACACACACACACACAAGATGCTGGAAACAAGCAAATGTGATGCCTATCTTCAAAAAGGGAAGGAGGGATACGGCTCTGAACTATAGACCAGTTTCCTTGACCAGCATAGTTTGCAAAGTTATGGAGAAACTACTAAGGAAACATATCTCTCTTCACTTGGAATCCTTCAACTTTTTGTCAATGAGGCAACATGGCTTCAGAGAAGGTAGATCAACAGTAACAAACTTATTAGAATTTTATGATGAGGTAAGCCAAATCTTACAGGAAAGAGAGGGCTGGGCAGATTGCATATTCCTAGACTTCCAGAAAGCGTTTGACACTGTTCCACATGGGAGACTTATTAGGAAGCTGCAATCAATGGCTAGAATAGGTGGAAATGTTTTGGAATGGATAAAAACTTACTTAGAAGAAAGGGAACAGAGGGTTAGAGTAAGACACTCAGTGTCTGAATGGAGAAGAGTTAGTAGTGGAGTTCCACAGGGTTCAGTTTTAGGGCCACTTTTGTTCCTTGTATATGTAAATGACCTACCAGAGTCTGTAAATTCATTCATGAATATGTTTGCAGATGATGCAAAGATTGTGAAGAAAGTAAAAAACGAGAACAATGGTAGAGAACTTCAGGAGGATCTAAATAATTAGCATGAGTGGTCAGAAAAGTGGCTAATGAAATTCAATACTTCAAAATGTAAGGTAATGAGAATGGGTACAAGTGCAAGAAGGCCCAAGCTTGACAACTCGGTGGCTGGAGTACAACTTCAAGAGACAGAAAATGAGAGAGATCTAGGAGTAAACATACTGGCAGATTTGTCTCCAGAAATACATATAAATGGTATAGTAAGGGCAGCATATGCATTCTTATCAAATGTAAGGGTAGCCTTCAGGCACATGGACTAGGAAATGTTCAGAAATATTTATGTAACCTATGTGAGGCCAAAACTCGAATATGCAGCCCCCTTTTGGAATCCGCACTTGAAAAAGCACATAGCTAAGCTTGACAAAGTTCAAAGACATGCCACGAAACTGGTGCCAGAAATACGCAATCTCAGTTATGATGAGAGGCTGAGGGAATTAGACTTACCATCACTCGAAGCTAGAAGAGTGAGGGGGGATATGGTGACAGTCTTTAAATTCCTTCATGGTTATGATAGAGTGGATAGGGATCGATATTTTGATATGGCTGGCTCTAGAACTAGAGGTCATAGTTTGAAGCTTTGTAAGAAAACTTCTTTGCAGGATGTAAGGAAATACTTTTTCAGTGTAAGAGTAGTTGATAATTGGAATTGGCTAAGCGAGGAGGTAGTTAATGCTATCTCAATCCATAGTTTTAAAGACAGGTATGATAAGTATCACTAAGTCTAAAATGGAACCGATGAGGAGACGGGAAGATACGAGCTTTGGGCTCTTTCCCGTAAACACAATTAGGTAATCACCATTAGGTAATCTCACACACACACACACACACACAGTGGTAATGTCAGGCATAAGCGAATCCCAGGAGCCAACATGGCAGGGGAGACTTGAAGAAAATAAAGTTAGGGTTGTAGACCTGATAAGAAAGCTTGGAGTAGTTTGTGGTCCTGAGGATATTGTAAACATATACCAACTAGGTAAATATTCGAGGGAAGGAAAGCCGAGACCAACAAAAGTAACCTTTGAGAGCGGGGAAACATTTAGGGAAATATTGTTGAGAAAAAAAAGTCTAAAAGTCCTTCAAGAATTCAAATAAGTGTTCATTAGACAATACAGAACACAGGAAGAGATGGGAAAGATCAAAAACTTGTTGCAAGAGGCAAGAAGGTTAAATGAGGAAAGAAATGAAGAACAGAAGAAAAATTTTCATTTCAGGGTTCTTCCAGACAAAGGGGAGATAAAGAAGATAATGACAGAAGATCAGGGGATGGGGCCTCATTAAGATTGTTATACACAAATGCTGATGGATTAGCTTGTATGGCAGTAGAATTAAAAGATAGGATTCACAACAGTAAGGCAGATGTAGTAGCAATTACAGAGACTAAGTTTAGTGAGGACATAAACAGTGTCACAGTTTTTCCTAAGGGCTTCAGAATATTAAGGGTTGAAAGATCTGAGAGGACTGGTGGAGGGATAGCACTGCTCATAAGTGAAAGGATTCAAGTTGAAGAAATAAACTTGGCTATAGAAAGTGAGCTCAAGGAATTTCTTGTTGCTCGCGTATATACTAGGTCAGAGAGCATTATAATAACTGTTGTATACAACCCACCAAGGAACCAAAATAGGCTTGAAGTTTATGAGGAAAGTCATATAGGTACTATTGAAGTCATAAACTCAGTTGTTAACATGGCACGGGAAAAAAAATGTAGGATTTTGATTTTGGGAGACTTTAATCATAAAGAGATAGATTGGATAAATCTTGACCCACACAGTGGTGAGGACTCATTCGGGGCAAGATTCCTAGATTGCGTACAAGGGAATTTCCTACACCAACATGTAATGGAACCAACAAGGGCCAGGGGTGGGGATGAGCCATCACTACTTGATCTAGTGTTCACAGATAATGTGTTGGATATTGAAAAAATTGAGTATGAACCACCAATTGGAAAGAGTGACCACTGTGTGTTGTTGATGGAGTATATCATTGAAGATATTCTTCCTGAGAGTAGAGGCACTGAGGACATGAGGAGGAACTATCCAAAAGGAGATTACATCAAAATGAATGAGCTTTTTGCAGTTATTGACTGGAGAACCTTATTTTACAACAAATCTGTACAAGAAATGTATGACATCTTTTGTGAGAAATATGGGAAGATAGTAGATTGCTGCATACCTGTCACCAAAATAGGTGTAATTCATGCCAGAGAGAAATGGTTCGATAATGGGTGTAAAAGAGCTAAGGAGTGGAGAGACAAATGCTGGAAAAGGTATAAGAGGAGAAAAAACATAAATGACTGGCAAACCTACAAAAGAGCAAGAAATGACTACCTAAGTAAAAGGAGAGAGGCAGAGAGAGACTATGAGAGGGACATCACCAGGAAGGCTAAAGAAAATCCCAAGCTTTTCCACAGCTTTATCAGAGGAAAACTGAAGGTAAAAGAACAGGTTTTAAGGCTAAAGAGAGCGGATGGAAGCATCACTGAGACGGATGAAGAGATCTGCAAAGAATTGAACAAGGAGTTTCAGTCAGTATTTACAGTAGAAAATACCCCACCCCCTCAGATTGCAGTGATAGAAGCTCAAGGGCCAGTATTAGAGAACATCAACCTTACAGCCACAGAGGTATCCAAAGCACTGATGGATTTAGATGTTCATAAAGCTACAGGTCCTGATGACATATTCCCTCATGTGCTTAAAAAATGCGCAAACACAATATCAGTGGCACTAAGTATCATATTTAAGGAGTCACTGGATTCAGGGGAGATTCCAAGATGCTGGAAACAAGCAAATGTGATACCTATCTTCAAAAAGGGAAGGAGGGATACGGCTCTGAACTATAGACCAGTTTCCTTGACCAGCATAGTTTGCAAACTTATGGAGAAACTACTAAGGAAACATATCTCTCTTCACTTGGAATCCTTCAACTTTTTGTCAGTGAGGCAACATGGCTTCAGAGAAGGTAGATCAACAGTAACAAACTTATTAGAATTTTATGATGAGGTAAGCCAATTCTTACAGGAAAGAGAGGGCTGGGCAGATTGCATATTCCTAGACTTCCAGAAAGCGTTTGACACTGTTCCACATGGGAGACTTATTAGGAAGCTGCAATCAATGGCTAGAATAGGTGGAAATGTTTTGGAATGGATAAAAACTTACTTAGAAGGAAGGGAACAGAGGGTTAGAGTAAGACGCTCAGTGTCTGAATGGAGAAGAGTTAGTAGTGGAGTTCCACAGGGTTCAGTTTTAGGGCCACTTTTGTTCCTTGTATATGTAAATGACCTACCAGAGTCTGTAAATTCATTCATGAATATGTTTGCAGATGATGCAAAGATTGTGAAGAAAGTAAAAAACGAGAACAATGGTAGAGAACTTCAGGAGGATCTAAATAATCTGCATGAGTGGTCAGAAAAGTGGCTAATGAAATTCAATACTTCAAAATGTAAGGTAATGAGAATGGGTACAAGTGCAAGAAGGCCCAAGCTTGACTACTCGGTGGCTGGAGTACAACTTCAAGAGACAGAAAATGAGAGAGATCTAGGAGTAAACATACTGGCAGATTTGTCTCCAGAAATACATATAAATGGCATAGTAAGGGCAGCATATGCATTCTTATCAAATGTAAGGGTAGCCTTCAGGCACATGGACAAGGAAATGTTCAGAAATATTTATGTAACCTATGTGAGGCCAAAACTCGAATATGCACCCCCCTTTTGGAATCCACACTTGAAAAAGCACATAGCTAAGCTTGACAAAGTTCAAAGACATGCCACGAAACTGGTGCCAGAAATACGCAATCTCAGTTATGATGAGAGGCTGAGGGACTTAGACTTACCATCACTCGAAGCTAGAAGAATGAGGGGGGATATGGTGACAGTCTTTAAATTCCTTCATGGTTATGATAGAGTGGATAGGGATCGATATTTCGATATGGCTGGCTCTAGAACTAGAGGTCATAGTTTGAAGCTTCGTAAGAAAACTTCTTTGCAGGATGTAAGGAAATACTTTTTCAGTGTAAGAGTAGTTGATAATTGGAATTGGCTAAGCGAGGAGGTAGTTAATGCTATCTCAATCCATAGTTTTAAGGACAGGTATGATAAGTATCACTAAGTATAAAATGGAACCGATGAGGAGACGGGAAGATACGAGCTTTGGGCTCTTTCCCGTAAACACAATTAGGTAATCACAATTAGGTAATCACACATACACACACACACACACGCAAATGCTGATGGATTAGCTGGTAAGGCAGTAGAATTAAAAGATAGGATTCACAACAGTAAGGCAGATATAGTAGCAATTACAGAGACTAAGTTGAGTGAGGACATAAACAGTGTCACAGTTTTTCCTAAGGGCTTCAGAATATTAAGGGTTGAAAGATCTGAGAGGACTGGTGGAGGGATAGCACTGCTCATAAGTGAAAGCATTCAAGTTGAAGAAATAAACTTGGCTATAGAAAATGAGTTCAAGGAATTTTTTGTTGCTGGCATAAATACTGGGTCAGAGAGCATTATAATAACTGTTGTATATAACCTACCAAGGAACCAGAATAGGCTAGAAGTTTATGAGGAAAGGCATATAAGTACTATTGAAGTCATAAACTCAGTTGTTAACATGGCACGGGAGAGAAAATGTAGGATTTTGATTATGGGAGATTTTATCATAAAGAGATAGATTGGATAAATCTTGACCCACACAGTGGTGAGGACTCATTTGGGGCAAGATTCCTAGATTGCATACAAGGGAATTTCCTACACCAACATATAATGGAACCAACGAGGGCCAGGGGTGGGGATGAGCCATCACTACTTAATCTAGTATTCACAGATAATGTGTTGGATATTGAAAAAATTGAGTATGAACCACCAATTTTAAAGAGTGACCACTGTGTGTTGTTGATGGAGTATATCATTGAAGATATTTTGCCTGAGAGTAGAGGCACTGAGGACATGAGGAGGAACTATCCGAAAGGAGATTGCATCAAAATGAATGAGCTTTTTGCAGTTATTGACTGGAGAACCTTATTTTACAACAAATCTGTACAAGAACTGTATGACATCTTTTGTGAGAAATATGGGAAGATAGTAGATTGCTCCATACCTGTCACCAAAGTAGGTGTAATTCATGCCAGAGATAAATGATTCAATAATGACTGTAAAAGAGCTAAGGAGTGGAGAGACAAATGCTGGAAAAGGTATAGGAGGAGAAAAAACATAAATGCCTGGCAAACCTACAAAAGAGCAAGAAATGACTACTTAAGTAAAAGGAGAGAGGTAGAGAGAGACTATGAGAGGGACATCACCAGGAAGGCTAAAGAAAATCCCAAGCTTTTCCACAGCTTTATCAGAGGAAAACTGAAGGTAAAAGAACAGGTTTTAAGGCTAAAGAGAGCGGATGGAAGCATCACTGAGACGGATGAAGAAATCTACAAAGAATTGAACAAGGAGTTTCAGTCAGTATTTACAGTAGAAAATACCCCACCCTCTCAGATTGCAGTGATAGAAGCTCATGGGCCGGTATTAGAGAACATCAACCTTACATCACAGAGGTATGCAAAGCGC
>JAXCGZ010010757.1:17500-19944 GCA_037179515.1 Halocaridina rubra | reverse complement strand
CTCCATTCAATTTTTCGTGCTATGTTAATGAATGTATATTTATTCAGTAGTTCCCCGTTTCTCGATTCCTGCCTATTCAAATATGTAGATGTACTTCGAAGAGCAACTGAGTATTGTTTGAAATATTCACCGAATATAACATACAATTCCCATGAATAAATGATAGTACAAATATTTTTTTTTCATTTTGAAATTGAAGTACTTCAAATATTATTTAACTATTGTAAAGTAAAATATTTACTTACTAAAATTTGTATCATATATTCTCACCATTTTCCCTAAAGTCGGAAACTGACAAGATACATGTAGGTTTTTTAATTCTTATTCATGTCTCTCTCTCTCTCTCTCTCTCTCTCTCTCTCTCTCTCTCTCTCTCTCTCTCTCTCTCTCTCTCTCTCTCTCTCTCTCTCTCTCTCTCTCTCTCTCTCTCGTTTCCATTATTGAGTAGTACAACCATAATTATTGTTCTTACGTGTGTTCATTATTATTTTCATTATTATTATCATTATTATTATTATTATTATTATTATTATTACTACTACTATTATTATTATTATTATTATTATTATTATTATATGGGGAATCAGAATCCATGAAAATATACAATAATACACAATTTCCTAAAATGAAAGTCATGAACGCTTTATAAAAAGCAAAAAAAAAAATAAGCAGTTTTATTACTCTGCGCTCTTAATAGCATCGACTAATACTACATTAATGCACTTAGAATAACATTTTATTGCTCAATAAACCTGAATCTAATAATACAGAATAACACATTACAAAGTTTTGTAATGGTCAGAGTCTCTATACTAATAAAACACGCCAATAAATACATACAAAAATGATATGAATTACGGCAACATAAACTTGCCTTATTTCTATAACATTGTGACATTCATATTGTTATTATTATAACAATAAACTTGCTTCGTGGCCTACCTATGAAAATACTGACACCATATGGCAATTATTATGACAACAGACTTTGGCTCACACCCATAATATCTCGAGTTCGATTCTTCGGTGTTGTCCGTATGACATTCTTTTCCTAGAACCTAAGCACAGTATGATGGTTTTGCAGATCTATTGCAGAGCTCACACCCAAAAAAATCCGGAGTTCCACTATTCACGTTTGTTGGCATAGCATCTCTGTACTAGAACCTGAACACCGTGGGATGGTTCTTCTATTATAATGCTTAAATCACATTCATAATGTACCGATTTCGACTCACCAGAGATCTTCGTGTGTGTTTTTTTTTATTACAACATGGCTTTGTCAGAGTTGATAGGGAGCCTTACTTTGATATGGATGGCTTTGATAATAGCGGTCAGTTTATTTAGAAATGACAGCACTTTTTTTTCGTGTAAGAAATGTTGATAATTGAAATTCACTGAGCAAGAAAATTTTAGTGCTATATACATCATAGTTTTTAGGAGATACAGTAAGTATCAGTGGAAAAAAATAAAAACATGGAGACTTATATGCACAAAACTGTATACCCATGTACGCAATCAGGTAGACAAATGAGAGAGAGAGAGAGAGAGAGAGAGAGAGAGAGAGAGAGAGAGAGAGAGAGAGAGAGAGAGAGAGAGAGAGAGAGAGAGAGAGAGCTCATAAGTCCTAGTATAAATTAATAGTACAAAGCAGAACTGTACACTTACAACTACATTTCTCATATATTCAATGTACTGAAAGACATCTGTACCAGAGCGGTTTCAGGGGAGAATAGGAAAAGAAAAGAAGAAAGTAAGTGTAAACATCTCATATTCTTGTGACTCTCTCTCTCTCTCTCTCTCTCTCTCTCTCTCTCTCTCTCTCTCTCTCTCTCTCTCTCTCTCTCTCTCTCTCTCTCATATTTTTAATGCAAGAGCAAAGGTGATAGATAGATGGAAGGCTTTGTCATAGGAAAATAGAGCCCCCGGAGTGTGTCATTTGAAACTAATGAAACCGACGCTGCATTTGCAAGTTCATTTCCATTGGTAATGGAACAGCTCAAGAACCATCCCTCGTGGCCCCTCTCCCTGGAACTCCCGAGTTCATTTTTTCAAAATTGTTCGTACAGCATCAGTCTTTCTATCTCTCTAGCTAGCTAGCTAGCTAACTAGCTGTTTATATATCTACCTATCTATCTGTATATCTACCTATCTATCTGTTTATATATATATATATATATATATATATATATATATATATATATATATATATATATATATATATATATATATATATATATATATATATATATATATAAGATAGCCAATCAGTTACGGGATTCTGGGCAGCACTTCTCCACTCCTTTCTATTCTTACACAGAATGGGCGCGATTTGAAGGGAGGATAAAAGAGTCTCTGGTCAAATTTCTGTTAACTCACAAAACAATGTAAATACACCAAGTAAAGAGATGGGTCACTGGTAGAACAGTATCTTCACTATGTTGGAT
>JAXCGZ010010757.1:0-10000 GCA_037179515.1 Halocaridina rubra | reverse complement strand
GTGCTTAAAAAATGCGCAAACACAATATCAGTGGCACTAAGTATCATATTTAAGGAGTCACTGGAGTCGGGGGAGATTCCAAGATGCTGGAAACAAGCAAATGTGATACCTATCTTCAAAAAGGGAAGGAGGGATACGGCTCTGAACTATAGACCAGTTTCCTTGACCAGCATAGTTTGCAAAGTTATGGAGAAACTACTAAGGAAACATATCTCTCTTCACTTGGAATCCTTCAACTTTTTGTCAGTGAGGCAACATGGCTTCAGAGAAGGTAGATCAACAGTAACAAACTTATTAGAATTTTATGATGAGGTAAGCCAAATCTTACAGGAAAGAGAGGGCTGGGCAGATTGCATATTCCTATACTTCCAGAAAGCGTTTGACACTGTTCCACATGGGAGACTTATTAGGAAGCTGCAATCAATGGCTAGAATAGGTGGAAATGTCTTGGAATGGATAAAAACTTACTTAGAAGGAAGGGAACAGAGGGTTAGAGTAAGACACTCAGTGTCTGAATGGAGAAGAGTTAGTAGTGGAGTTCCACAGGGTTCAGTTTTAGGGCCACTTTTGTTCCTTGTATATGTAAATGACCTACCAGAGTCTGTAAATTCATTTATGAATATGTTTGCAGATGATGCAAAGATTGTGAAGAAAGTAAAAAACGAGAACAATGGTAGAGAACTTCAGGAGGATCTAAATAATCTGCATGAGTGGTCAGAAAAGTGGCTAATGAAATTCAATACCTCAAAATGTAAGGTAATGAGAATGGGTACAAGTGCAAGAAGGCCCAAGCTTTACTACTCGGTGGCTGGAGTACAACTTCAAGAGACAGAAAATGAGAGAGATCTAGGAGTAAACATACTGGCAGATTTGTCTCCAGAAATACATATAAATGGCGTAGTAAGGGCAGCATATGCATTCTTATCAAATGTAAGGGTAGCCTTCAGGCACATGGCCAAGGAAATGTTCAGAAATATTTATGTAACCTATGTGAGGCCAAAACTCGAATATGCAGCCCCCTTTTGGAATCTGCACTTGAAAAAGCACATAGCTAAGCTTGAAAAAGTTCAAAGACATGCCACGAAACTGGTGCCAGAAATACGCAATCTCGGTTATGATGAGAGGCTGAGGGAATTAGACTTGCCATCACTCGAAGCTAGAAGAGTAAGGGGGGATATGGTGACAGTCTTTAAATTCCTTCATGGTTATGATAGAGTGGATAGGGATCGAAATTTCGATATGGCTGGCTCTAGAACTAGAGGTCATAGTTTGAAGCTTGGTAAGAAAACTTGTTTGCAGGATGTAAGGAAATACTTTTTCAGTGTAAGAGTAGTTGATAATTGGAATTGGCTAAGCGAGGAGGTAGTTAATGCTATCTCAATCCATAGTTTTAAGGACAGGTACGATAAGTATCACTAAGTCTAAAATGGAATCGATGAGGAGACGGGAAGATACGAGCTTTGGGCTCTTTCCCGTAAACACAATTAGGTAATCACAATTAGGTAATCACACACACACACACACACACACATATATATATATATATATATATATATATATATATATATATATATATATATATATATATATATATATATATATATATATATATGTGTGTGTGTGTGTGTGTGTGTGTGTGTGTGTGTATGTGTGTGTGTGTTTATTTACTAAACTGCGCTCTCGGGATCGAGTGTCTGCTCACAGTTCTCCAGCTTATGGTCGGGTTTCATTTTTTGCTAACATTTTTTCTATCAGTTCTTGAAGCTATGAATGCATTTAGAATACATTGTTTCATCCCTCAGCGAATTCTTGTTATCAACTGCTCTTACACTGAAGGCCTGCTTCCTTACATCATGCAAAGAAGTTTTCTTACGAAGCTTCAAAGTATGACTCCTAGTTCTACAGCAACCCATATCACTCTTTCATAACCATCAAGGCATTTAAAGACCTTTACAATTAAAGCTTCGGTTGGTGGTAAGTATAACTCCCTTAGTGTGTCCTCATAATTGTAATTTCGTGTGTCTTTCACCAGCTGCGTAGCGTGACTTTGAACCTCTAAAACTTGTTTATATATTTTTCCAAGTTCGAATTCCAAGAAGGATCTGCGTATTCAAGATTTGACCTTTCTTTAAGTCACGTAAAATGTCTGAACTTTTCCTTTCCATATACGTGAAGGTCACTCTTATGTTTGCTTGGAGAGCGTATGCTACCTTTTCTATATCATTTATATGCATATGCATGTAACAAGTCTACAAGTACATTTACTCCTATATCTCTATCGTTTCCATATTTTTGATGTTCCACTCCAGCTGTTGAATACCCAATCTTGAGCCTTCTTTCCCTCTTGCCCATTTCTTTCCCTCTTGCCCATTTCTTTCCCTCTTACCCATTTCTTTCCCTCTTGCCCATTTCTTTCCCTCTTGTCCATTCTCTTTTCTTTACATTTGGAAGTATTGAATCTCATGAGCCAATTATATGTCTGAACACACTTAAAGACTACTGTAGTCTTCCTGAAGCTTGCAGCCATAATTTTCGTCTTTCATTCTCTTTACAATCTTTACATCATTTGCAAAGATAATTTAATATGCATTTACTGACTCCAGCAGGACATTTACATATATAAGAAACAGAAGTGGACTAAAACTGTAAGTTTGTTATTTATCCGATCTTTTGGCTAAATTAATTTTAAGTAATGTACATTAGATAGCATAACAATTTGTCAGCGGTTTCAAAACCATTATGATTTTTTTGAAGTATTCCTCATTATTTTTATTTTTTATTTCTTTCGAAAAATTTATTCATTTACACCCCCCCCCCCAAAAAAATGGTTAATGTTAATGAATATAAAAGTTTGGGAGAATATATCGAATGAACACTTTACAAATAGTAAAATTATTCCATTTTTTTTACACGATAACATAATATTCATACTTTTTTTTATTCCATTTAGATTGAAATATATTTTGTTTAGTTTATTTAATTATTGCTTTAGACTGTTTTATACTATGCTTACTATCTACTACACAATTTAATTTTATGGTTTTTATATTATATTTTCAGCGTTTTATTTTTTTTATTTCAGAGTAATTACATTTTTGTTTTATTTCCCTTTCATTATATATCTAATTTTGTGTTTTTCATTATTTAAATGATTTATCACAAAATGACTGAACAAATATTAAAAAAAAGGATATTTTAATTTGTTTTTTTTATTTTATATTCTTGGTTATGGACTGATACATAACAACATTTTTTTTCCCAAAGCATTGCATGACTTTTGTTTTGAACCCTCTGTTGAACTTTAACGTTGAACTGTTAAAGGTTTCCATTTTACAATACATTTAACACTATATCTGGATATGTGTGATCTGCTTTTATGAATCGTAATTATTTAATTAGATTCAGGGAAATAATTATTTTACGGTGATATTAAAAAGTAGCGATTTATCCTAGACCAATAGCTCATAAAAACATATTAAAAGTTATATGTTGCAATTTTTGGGGATATTAGAGTAAGACAAATGGAGGTTTTATTCATAAAACACAAAATGTTCATGTTTTACACTAAGGACAGAAAAGAATACACAAAAGATACACGCTCGGCAATTTGGTGCTCGTCCACATTTTAGCGTCTCATATATATATATATATATATATATATATATATATATATATATATATATATATATATATATATATATATATATATATATATATATATATATATATATATATATATAACACGAAAATCAGCGATTTTTTTTTTTTACATCTGGGGAATTGAACTTGCATGCTACTTTAACTGACTGAGCCACAACAGCGTATAAAAATCTGCATATTTTAAGCACAGCCAGCACACATGTACATTTGTGTTTCCAGTGTTGGTTGTACTGTGATATGCAGTTTTGTAGTACCTGAATAGGTAAAGGTGGCTTGAGAGTCCAAATATAATTAGTACGGCTTCAATGTGAATATTGTGTGCATATATATATATATATATATATATATATATATATATATATATATATATATATATATATATATATATATATATGTATGTATGTATGTATGTATGTATGTATGTAGATATATATATATATATATATATATATATATATATATATATATATATATATATATGTGTGTGTGTGTGTGTGTGTGTGTGTGTGTGTGTGTGTGTGTGTGTGTGTGTGTATATATATATATATATATATATATATATATATATATATATATATATATATATATATATATATATATATATATATATATATATATATATATTTATATATGCTAGTTCTCATTCGATTATGATTTGTAACTTTTTCAAGAGACAACAGTATGTCACTGGATTTTCTACCTTGTTTTTAAGCTGTTTCTATCTTGCCAGAGTTCCTGTTGACTCCACTTTTGGCTTGAGGGCAGACACGCCTGGTGGTAGTAATGGTTATGCCCTTAACCTTGCACCTCCCAATAGGTCTGCTTCTTTCACTCTTCACTATTCTAACATTCATGAGCTGAACTCTAATCTTTCGTCTGTGGAACAGCACTTGGGTACTTTCGTCCCTAACCTCCTCCTCCTGTCTGAAACCCAGCTGTCTATATATGCTTCCACTGATCCATATCAAATCTCTCACTATAATCTGTATACTCGTTTTCTTTCTAAAGGTGGGGTCTGTGCCTACTGCAAGACTAACACTCCTATTGCAAGGCTCATCTACCTTGAATCTTCTGACTTTGATGTTCTCTGGCTTAAAATCTATTTCTCCACTACCACTATTTTCCTTTGCTTCTGCTACTGTTCTCTAAACTCCACAGAGTTTGTGTCTTTCTTTGAAAATCTGTCCTCTTGCCATGAGTCCTTGCTATCTTCTCACCCACATGCCGAAGTTCTCTACATTAGAGACTTCAATGTACACTACAGTGAGTGGCTTAATTCTTCTCACGCTGATGTGGAAGAAAGTGAGGCCCTTGCTTTCTCTATCACTCACGATCTGGAGCAAATTATCAAATATCCTACTCGCGTTCCTGATCGGCACGAACATGCAGCAAATATTCTTGACTTGTTTCTTACTTCTAACCCTTCAAAATACTCTTATTCTGTGCTTTCCCCTCTTGGAAAATATGACCACTCTCTAATATCAATCTCTTCCATTTGCGCTCCCCCTCCACCAATCCCTCCTACTCAGCGCCGCCTTTGGCACTTTGAGCGTACTGCTTTCGGTCCCGCAACCATGACCAGGTAGCTCTAAAAGTTGCCGAGATCATGACCTCGGGAATGGAGGTGTACATCCCCTCTTCTACAAAAATTTTCTCTCCCCCTAAACCTTGGTTTGACCGTGCCTGCTCCATGGCAATCCAGGCCAGGAATCGGGCACACCGATCTTACCAAGCCTCTCCTTCCGATTTAACTCGCTTTGCTTTTATTGTTGCTAGGAATCGCTGTATTGCTCAGATTCGAAGGTCTAAGGTTTCCTATATAAGAAGGAAAGTTGATGACCTTAACTCCTCTCCTACTGACAGATGCCTCTGGTCCTTAGCCAAAAACCTCTCCAAAAACTTCCCTAACTCAAGCTTTCACCCTCTCATTCATTCTGATAGTTCTATAGCTTGCTCACCCACTGACAAAGCCACTCTATAAACGATTCCAGCACACCTGTTCCTCAGTCTTTACCCCTCTCTAACCCTATGCCCTCCCTTATCCTTTCTTCACGCAAAGTTCATAAGGTTCTTCGTTCGTTAAAGATGAACAAGGCATCTGGTCCCGACAGCATCCCTGCAAGGTTCCTTAAGGAGTTTGCAAATGATCTGGCTCCCGTGCTTTGCCGTCATTTTTGCCTCATGCTATCAACCAGTATCTATACTTCATCTTGGAAGCATGCTCTAGTTCAACCTGTTCCTAAGAAGGTTGACCGATCTATCCCTTCAAATTACCGACCTATTGCCCTAACCTCTTCTATTGCTAAAGTTTTCGAAACTTTGCTCAATGCTCACTTCCTTAAACGCCTTGAATCTAACTTACTTATCTCCGATCACCAGCAAGGCAAGCTCCATTGGTGATCTCCTGTCCTATCTTACTCATGTATGGTCATCTTCTCTGAGGAACTTTGGAGAATCCTTAGTCGTCGCCCTTGATATCTCTATGGCTTTTGACAGAGCCTGGCACAAGGCTCTGTTGGCCAAGTTCCCTGCATATGGCTTTACCCCCTCTTTCTGTTCTCTGATTTCCAGTTTTCTTTCTGTCCGTTTTATTTTTGTAGTTGTTGATGGCGCGACACCTAGCCCTTTCTCTGTTACCAGTGGTGTTGCACAGGGCTCTGCTCTTTCACCTACTGTGTTCCTTCTCTTCATCAATGATCTTCTACAATCCCCATCTTCCTCTCTTCTTCATGCCTTTGCTAATGATTCTACCGTTTACATTTCCTCTGCCTTTTCTTCACAACCTTCATCTGCTACTCGTAATCAGTCTCGTATCACTCTTTCTTCTACTTTCAACTCTGATTTGCAAAGGGTATCTGAGTTAGGCACTCAAAATTTACTTAAAATCAATGCCTCCAAGACACAGTTTCTGGCTATCTCTTTATCTTCCTGATAACCCTATTGTCTTCGAAACTAACGAAATTTACCCTCTTAATTCTGTCAACATATTAGGAATCCATATAGCCTTTAAGTTGTCTTGGAGGAATCACGTAATCCAAATTTCTAAATCTTCATCCAAAAAATTGAGTATTTTGTTTCGTTTCCGTCATTACCTTTCCTCTTTACAGCTACTTAAAATTTATATAAGGTCTTATTCATCCCTGCTTAGAATACTGCTCACACATCTGGGGTGCTTCTTATACTTATCTCCTTGATAGAGTTGAATCTAAGGCAGTCAGACTCATTAATGATCCTTCTCTTACTTCTAATTTGGATTCTCTCTCTCTTCACCGTAAGGTATCTTCCCTTTCGCTTTTCTATCGCTACTACTTCCATCGCTGCTCTGATGAGTTGGCGAGTTGCATCCCTCCCTCATTGCCGAGACCGCGTAACACTCGCCAAGCGGCCTCATCTCACAGGTACTGTGTAGAGATTTGTAGCTCACGGATTGGTCGGTGCAGCGACTGCTTCTTCCCATCTACCTCCAGACTCTGGAACTCTCTTCCTCCTTCTGTCTTTCCTAATTCTTATGACCTTTCATCCTTCAAAAACCGGATCTATCGTCATCTCAGGGCCTAGTCCTCCATATCTCTGGGTCCTCTGTACTTTGACTGTATTTTGTCTTTCGTTTTCCTTTGTATGTTATTACCTCATCTCTGCCTAGTCCTTAACCTTTTTCTTTTCCTTTATCTTGATGTTTTCTCGTGCCCGGGTCTTTATTGATTAGGGCAGTTTTTGCCTGTTTCGGTGTCACACTCATAAAAAAGAAAGAAATCTGTACAACATTATCAATGCATGTATATCGCAAGAAAGTGAACTCGCACGATTTTCCTAAAGTGATACAGCTCAGAAAAAGAGGAAAATTTGCAATTTTCCAAAATCACAAAATCCAGCGTGGAGACTTTTTTTTTGGAATTAAAATTTGAATTATTTGAATAAACTTTCTCACGAGCTACAATGCAACGATGCTATTGTACAGACGAACTGCACTGAAAATATATACAGATTTAGAATAGGATAGCAAAATCCATAGATATAATGTTGTCTCTTGTTAGAGTTACAAATCCTATTCTAAGGAGAGATTGCTTAGAAAGTTCACGTGTCTTTCTTGAATAACCTCTGTGTGTGTGCATATATATATATATATATATATATATATATATATATATATATATATATATATATATATATATATATATATATATATATATATATATATATATATATATATATATATATTTATATATATATATATATATATATATATATATATATATATATATATATATATATATATTATATAGATTGATAGATAGATAGATAGATATAGATATATATTACCCCTTGTTGTTAGGGCCGTCTATCTATGTATCTTTGACATTTTCTCTCTCCCCTTCCACATCTTTTTTTTTTCTTACTTATGAGTTATATATCTCTTTTACCAGTATTTTGCAATCTATATATCGACGTTCTGCATCCCTAACAACGTTGGCAACCAATGTTACTGTTTTCTCTGTGCTGTCTTATGCAACATTTCTTTGACGATCCTTGAATATTCTTCAATTGGTGCGTGGTGAAGTTTCTAATTCTTTCTGCGGTAACTAATCGATTACTATAACTCATATTCGTAGGAGTCCACAAACCAGTTTATTGAGCCTCAGAGGTTTCTATAAAAGAGAGAACTGGAGTGTCTACAGAAGTTACTTTGATTTACAGAAGGTACTATTGTACCTATTCTACTTTGAAATATTTACCTCTCTTCCGGCCTTCCAGTGATCAGAACATACATATAATTTTCCTTCTTTGTATGGACTGAGGTTAACCACTTGACAGAAAAATGCAATGCAATTAAGCTTTTTTAAATGTATCCAAATAACCTTCTACTCTCAGGAGTCTACCATGGGACCTGGGGAACAGAATCCCACAACCTAGTGCACTGAGCCACGAAGGTGTATATTAAAAAGAAAACTGAAACATCTACTGAGGTTACTCATATTTATAGCTTTTGCTAGAGCCACTATGTGATGAAAAACTAATAGCAGCGGCGTCCTTTATTTGGTTAACCCCTGGCATTTCATCATGCCCAATGAGTACACCATTTGCTTTTAAGTGTTATTTATAAAATTAAATCTTTGCAAGTTCGTGCTTCAATTAGGGGAATTAGGTTAGGTGATTTACCCTGTTAGTGAATAACCCTAGAGCATCCTGGGGTTGCACTTCTTTACATGATACCACAGCACATACCTATATGTGTTTTTATAAAACTTTATTGTACATTTATTATCTAGTGCACAAGTTAGGCTCTCTCTCTCTCTCTCTCTCTCTCTCTCTCTCTCTCTCTCTCTCTCTCTCTCTCTCTCTCTCTCTCTCTCTCTCTCTCTCTCTCTCCTCTCTCTCTCTCTCTCTCTCTCTCTCTCTCTCTCTCTCTCTCTCTCTCTCTCTCTCTCTCTCTCTCATGATATATTAGCTCTCTTGAGTTTTTAAGCCTTTTCGTCTTTCTCTCTAAACAAGTTGGGGAAGTAGTTTTGACATTTTTGCCTCAAAGTTTGAGCCTCTTAGATTTTTTAACTTAGTTTTCTTTCTGTTCGCCAGGATATATCAACTTTGTTTTAATTATTATAGCCTTTATGTATTTATGTATTATGCTGATGTCTTTCATAGTATACTATTCTCTCCTTTTTTTGGGCTTATGCTTTTAACTATAAGTACTTGTAAAGATGTATATTTTGCGTATTTTATTGTAGCTATATTTATTCGTTTTTATTGATTTCCTGTATTTTTATTCTTCTGCTTTTCCAAATAAACTTTGTGTATTTTTAGTTTTAAAAGTAATCATTAAATGTAAACTGTTTAAGGATTAGATTATTTTAATGTGTGTGTGTGTGTATATATATATATATATATATATATATATATATATATATATATATATATATATATATATAATATATATATATATATATATATATATATATGTCTTAATAATTTTGAAAGCTGTTTTAGTCATTATCCAGTTGGTAGCTTTTTTATTTTTAATCATGACATAAAATTTTCTCTTTTACCCATGCACAGACTTCCATGAACACCGATTGTAATTTGCTCAAATTATTGTTCTCACATATCTGAAGAGTACATGTTGTGAAGTTGTTGCCCTTTGTCTTTAGTTGGTCAGTCGTACATTATAAATTTTATTTTTTATTAGCATCCTATTTTCAATTTCTTCTGATGCTGATACTCAGTGCCATCACTGAAGTCGTAGTTTTGTGGACATAAGGGTCTGTAATATCATGTCTAAAGGGACGACTGGAAAGCTAATAAGGCAGCCATGTTTATCTGCTGTGGTATATGTATGTCTCTCTCT
>JAXCGZ010010756.1:5000-19967 GCA_037179515.1 Halocaridina rubra | reverse complement strand
AGTTAGTAGTGGAGTTCCACAGGGTTCAGTTTTAGGGCCACTTTTGTTCCTTGTATATGTAAATGACCTACCAGAGTCTGTAAATTCATTCATGAATATGTTTGCAGATGATGCAAAGATTGTGAAGAAAGTAAAAAACGAGAACAATGGTAGAGAACTTCAGGAGGATCTAAATAATCTGCATGAGTGGTCAGAAAAGTGGCTAATGAAATTCAATACCTCAAAATGTAAGGTAATGAGAATGGGTACAAGTGCAAGAAGGCCCAAGCTTGACTACTCGGTGGCTGGAGTACAACTTCAAGAGACAGAAAATGAGAGAGATCTAGGAGTAAACATACTGGCAGATTTGTCTCCAGAAATACATATAAATGGCGTAGTAAGGGCAGCATATGCATTCTTATCAAATGTAAGGGTAGCCTTCAGGCACATGGACAAGGAAATGTTCAGAAATATTTATGTAACCTATGTGAGGCCAAAACTCGAATATGCAGCCCCCTTTTGGAATCGGCACTTGAAAAAGCACATAGCTAAGCTTGAAAAAGTTCAAAGACATGCCACGAAACTGGTGCCAGAAATACGCAATCTCGGTTATTATGAGAGGCTGAGGGAATTAGACTTGCCATCACTCGAAGCTAGAAGAGTGAGGGGGGATATGGTGACAGTCTTTAAATTCCTTCATGGTTATGATAGAGTGGATAGGGATCGATATTTCGATATGGCTGGCTCTAGAACTAGAGGTCATAGTTTGAAGCTTCGTAAGAAAACTTGTTTGCAGGATGTAAGGAAATACTTTTTCAGTGTAAGAGTAGTTGATAATTGGAATTCGCTAAGCGAGGAGGTAGTTAATGCTATCTCAATCCATAGTTTTAAGGACAGATATGATAAGTATCACTAAGTCTAAAAATGGAACCGATCAGGAGACGGGAAGATACGAGCTTTGGGCTCTTTCCCGTAAACACAATTAGGTAATCACAATTAGGTAATCACACACAGGTACGATAAGTATCACTAAGTCTAAAAATGGAACCGATCAGGAGACGGGAAGATACGAGCTTTGTGCTCTTTCCCGTAAACACAATTAGGTAATCACACACACACACACACACACACACACACACACACACACACACACACACACACACACACACACACATATATATATATATATATATATATATATATATATATATATATATATATATATATATATATATATATATATATATATATATAAAATATGTTTGCAGATGATGCAAAGATTGTGAAGAAAGTAAAAAACGAGAACAATGGTAGAGAACTTCAGGAGGATCTAAATAATCTGCATGAGTGGTCAGAAAAGTGGCTAATGAAATTCAGTACTTCAAAATGTAAGGTAATGAGAATGGGTACAAGTGCAAGAAGGCCCAAGCTTGACTACTCGGTGGCTGGAGTACAACTTAAAGAGACAGAAAATGAGAGAGATCTAGGAGTAAACATACTGGCAGATTTGTCTCCAGAAATACATATAAATGGCATAGTAAGGGCAGCATATGCATTCTTATCAAATGTAAGGGTAGCCTTCAGGCACATGGACAAGGAAATGTTCAGAAATATTTATGTAACCTATGTGAGGCCAAAACTCGAATATGCAGCCCCCTTTTGGAATCCGCACTTGAAAAAGCACATAGCTAAGCTTGAAAAAGTTCAAAGACATGCCACGAAACTGGTGCCAGAAATACGCAATCTCAGTTATGATGAGAGGCTGAGGAAATTAGACTTACCATCACTCGAAGCTAGAAGAGTGAGGGGGGGATATGGTGACAGTCTTTAAATTCCTTCATGGTAATGATAGAGTGGATAGGGTTCGATATTTTGATATGGCTGGCTCTAGAACTAGAGGTCATAGTTTGAAGCTTCGTAAGAAAACTTGTTTGCAGGATGTAAGGAAATACTTTTTCAGTGTAAGAGTAGTTGATAATTGGAATTCGCTAAGCGAGGAGGTAGTTAATGCTATCTCAATCCATAGTTTTAAGGACAGATATGATAAGTATCACTAAGTCTAAAAATGGAACCGATCAGGAGACGGGAAGATACGAGCTTTGGGCTCTTTCCCGTAAGCACAATTAGGTAATCACAATTAGGTAATCACACACAGGTACGATAAGTATCACTAAGTCTAAAAATGGAACCGATCAGGAGACGGGAAGATACGAGCTTTGTGCTCTTTCCCGTAAACACAATTAGGTAATCACACACACACACACACACACACACACACACACACACACACACACACACACACACACACACACACACATATATATATATATATATATATATATATATATATATATATATATATATATATATATATATATAAAATATGTTTGCAGATGATGCAAAGATTGTGAAGAAAGTAAAAAACGAGAACAATGGTAGAGAACTTCAGGAGGATCTAAATAATCTGCATGAGTGGTCAGAAAAGTGGCTAATGAAATTCAGTACTTCAAAATGTAAGGTAATGAGAATGGGTACAAGTGCAAGAAGGCCCAAGCTTGACTACTCGGTGGCTGGAGTACAACTTAAAGAGACAGAAAATGAGAGAGATCTAGGAGTAAACATACTGGCAGATTTGTCTCCAGAAATACATATAAATGGCATAGTAAGGGCAGCATATGCATTCTTATCAAATGTAAGGGTAGCCTTCAGGCACATGGACAAGGAAATGTTCAGAAATATTTATGTAACCTATGTGAGGCCAAAACTCGAATATGCAGCCCCCTTTTGGAATCCGCACTTGAAAAAGCACATAGCTAAGCTTGAAAAAGTTCAAAGACATGCCACGAAACTGGTGCCAGAAATACGCAATCTCAGTTATGATGAGAGGCTGAGGAAATTAGACTTACCATCACTCGAAGCTAGAAGAGTGAGGGGGGGATATGGTGACAGTCTTTAAATTCCTTCATGGTAATGATAGAGTGGATAGGGTTCGATATTTTGATATGGCTGGCTCTAGAACTAGAGGTCATAGTTTGAAGCTTCATAAGAAAACTTCTTTGCGGGATGTAAGGAAATACTTTTCCAGTGTAAGAGTAGTTGATAATTGGAATTCGCTAAGCGAGGAGGTAGTTAATGCTATCTCAATCCATAGTTTTAAGGACAGGTATGATAAGCATCACTAAGTATAAAATGGAACCGATCAGGAGACGGGAAGATACGAGCTTTGGGCTCTTTCCCGTAAACACAATTAGGTAATCACAATTAGGTAATCACACTGTGGAGTGGGGAGGTTGTTAAGTTTCTGTTTTACTAAGGGGACTCAAAGTACTGAACTCAGTTAAGAGCTCACAAACAAACAGGGCATTTATTAAGATTCCAAATTACCCGTGCAACCTCTACTCGGTTGAGTGAAACTCAGAATTCAACTATCTTTTAATCTTGGAAATGCAATGACACCTTAAAAAAATTGAATTAATTTTTAGAGGGCTGGAATATATTTAAAATATAAATTCATGGAATGCTGTCTCGAATCCAGGAGGTGGTGAGCACGATTTCGATCCCGGCATCACAAATGGATACCAAGACTTTGGCCCCAACTCGACGATCACCTCTGTCACACAGGCAGAGTAGAATAGAGGACACTGCAATTGCAGAAACAGAAACGACATACCGTTAATAATGGGAATACCGAAAGCAAGAGCACACAAATAATGAGTTTCCAATATTATTCTACTGGATGCAAATATATTGGTTAGTCACAGCTAACCAGATATATTTATGCTACCATAAGAGCATACAAAATCATTAGTTATTTGCCAGCATTAGAGGAAAACAGTTTATTCACAAGGAATGAAGAATAAGCAGATCAAATACAGTATGTATTCCTTAAATTGTGGGCAACCACAAAAGTTGCAATGCTTATTAGTTATTTGCAATTTATATGGTCAAATACTCTATTTACGATAAAGGAAGAATCTACGAGATAAATACGGTATTCATTCATTTATGGTTATCAAGAAATATTTGCAATGGAAAAGGGGCAAAACCACCTTTTGAAGTATTTGCAACTTATAGCTCAAAACGCTTTATCCCCAATATGTGA
This sequence comes from Halocaridina rubra, assembly GCA_037179515.1. Classification (NCBI taxonomy): domain Eukaryota; kingdom Metazoa; phylum Arthropoda; class Malacostraca; order Decapoda; family Atyidae; genus Halocaridina; species Halocaridina rubra. The sequence goes on along the minus strand of JAXCGZ010010756.1, from coordinate 15,886 downwards.
AGAATCAGGAAGATAAATGCAGTATATATTCATAAGATTGTGGTTAACAAGAAACATTTGAAAGCCAACAGGGTAAATTACTTTTTAATTATTTTCGGTTTATAGCATAAAACAATTCAGTTAAATGATTATTTACTTGCAATTAATATAATAAATAACTTTATTCGCGAGTTTTGACGTAAAGCACTTTATTTACGATGATAGAAAGGATGAAATTATTAAGAATTCGTTAGGAAAAGGGGTAGATTTTTACGTGGTCATAAGCAATCTTCTGAGGATGAGATTTTTGTTTGGCACATTCAGTGAACGAAATTTCTTATCAATGTTTATCGGCGGTAATTTCCGGGTCAAGGAATTAAGTATGGCAAATGAGATTCAAGTTAGGTAATGTACAAAAGTTCGTTTTGCATGGGAATGGAAGTTGAGAACATTTTCGTAGGATTTGACCAGCAAACTATTTGACTAGTAACGACTTTAACCAGTTTCCCGAGTTCCCAATTTGCTTGACCAACGAGTTTTACCATACACTATCCCTCACCTTGTTTGTGTTAGATGAATTCCTGTGAAGACGCCACGTAAATAAGGTTTGAAGTAAGCTTGACTGCTGAGGCGAGATATTGCCTCTGGGATGTTTGGCCGTCAAATGAGGAAGATTCAATGTCCCTCCTGGTGATGACATCTGTAGAATATATATCCAGATAAGTAACTTGTTCATATAATATTCGAAGGCTACTGTAGTGGTGGTCCCTGGCAGGCAATTATGGCAGAGATGCAAGGGAGAGACAATATTTTAGGTACAACAAGAGGAAGCAAAAAAGAAAAAAACGATAATTATTATGGGCAAAATAAGTTATTGGTAAACAATCTCTAGAACATTCTTTGCATTTGAGGAGACGGAATGTTAACTATTCAAATAATAAAAAGCTACTGGAATATATCTAGACAGGCTAACGACATATCAGCAGGGTCAAATTAATAAAAACATTATCAGCAAGAGCATTTTTTATAATATGAAAAATTTATCAGCAAGAGCTATTTTATCATAAGAAAATTGTGAGAGAAAAAAATGTATCTAATAGACTTGCTAGGATTATGGCTTCTTTCATGAAGAAAAGGAATGATCAGCAAACAGAAATAGAAGGGGGACTTTTTTATTGGGATCATGCTTTCTACACATACAAGAATATTAAATAATATATATTTAAAATTAGCTATAAGCTGAAATATAAATTGCAAATAATCATAATCTGCAAAAGGCAAGGAGTGAGAATTATTTAAGTAAAAAAAAAAACAGTTAGTAGTTACTAAGTTAACTAATAAGGCATCTACTACAACTTCTGGTAACACACACACACACACACAAAAATACAAATGCTGATGGATTAGCTGATAAGGCAGGAGAATTGAAAGATTGGATTCACAACAGTAAGGCAGATATAGTAGCAGTTACAGAGTCTTAGTTGAATAAGAACATAAACAGTGTCGCAGTTTTTCCTAAGGGTTTCAGAATATTAAGGGTTGAAAGATCTGAGCAGACTGGTGGAGGGATAAAACTGCTCATAAGTGAAAGGATTCAAGTTGAAGAAATAACTTGGCTATAGAAAATAAGTTCTAGGAATTTCTTGTTGCTCGCATAAATACTGGGTCAGAGAGCATTATAATAACTGTTGTATATAGCCCACCAAGGAGCCAACATAGGCTAGACATTTATGAGGAAAGCCATATAGGAACTATTGAAGTCATAATCTCAGTTGTTAACATGGCATGGGAGAAAAAAATGCAAGATTTTGATTATGGGAGATTTTAATCACAAAAAGATAGATTGGATAAATATTGACCCACACAGTGGTGAGGACTCATTCGGAGCACGATTCCTAGATTACGTACAAGGGAATTTTCTACACCAACATGTACTGGAACCAACGAGGGCCAGGGGTGGGGATGAGCCATCACTACTTCATCTAGTATTCACAGATAACGTGTTGGATATTGAAAAAATTGAGCATGAACCACCAATTGGAAAGAGTGACCACTGTGTTTTGTTGATGGAGTATATAATTGAAGATGTTCTGCCTGAGAGTAGAGGCACTGAGGACATGAGGAGGAGCTATTCGAAAGGAGATTACATCAAAATGAATGAGCTTTTTGTAGCTATTGACTGGAGGACCAGATTTTACAACAAATCTGTACAAGAAATGTACGGCATCTGTTGTGATAAATATGGGAAGATACTAGATTGCTGCATACCTGTCACCAAAGTAGGTGTAATTCATGCCAGAGATAAATGGTTTGATAATGAGTGTAAAAGAGCTAAGGAATGGAGAGACATATCCTGGAAAAGGTATAGGAGGAGAAAAAACATAAATGCCTGGCAAACCTACAAAAGAGCAAGAAATGATTACCTAAGTAAAAGAAGAAAGGAAGAAAGAGACTATGAAAGTGTCATCACCAGGAAGGCTAAAGAAAATCCCAAGCTTTTCCACAGCTTTATCAGAGGAAAACTGAAGGTAAAAGAACAGGTTTTATGGCTTAATAGAGCGGATAGAAGCATCACTGAGACGGATGAAGAGATCTGCAAAGAATCAAACAAGGAGTTTCAGTCAGTATTTAAAGTAGAAAATACCCCACCCCCTCAGATTGCAGAGATAGAAGCTTATGGGCCAGTATTAGAGAACATCATCCTTTCATCAACAGAGGTATGCAAAGTGCTGATGGAGTTAGATGTCCATAAAGCTACAGGTCCTGATGACATATCCCCTGATGCACTTAAAAATGCGCAAACTCAATATCAGCAGCACTAAGTATCATATTTAAAAAGTCACTAGAGTCAGAGGAGATTCCAAGATGCTGGAAACAAGCAAACGTGATACCTATCTTCAAAAAGGAAAGGAGGGATATGGCTCTAAACAATAGACCAGTTTCCTTGACCAGCATAGGTTGCAATGTTATGGAGAAACTACTAAGGAAACATATCTCTCTTCACTTGGAATCCTTCAACTTTTTGTCAGTGAGACAACATGGCTTAAGTGAAGGTAGATCAACAGTAACAACTTATTAGAATTTTATGATGAGGTAAGCCGAATTTTAAAGGAAAGAGAGGGCTGGGCAGATTGCATATTCCTAGACTTCCAGAAAGCATTTGACACTGTCCCACACAAGAGACTTATTAAGAAGTTGCAGGCAATGGCTAGAATAGGTAGGTGGAAATGTCTTGGAATGGATGAAAATTTACTTAGAGGGAAGGGAACAGAGAGTTAGAGTAAGACATTCAGTGTCTGAATGGAGAAATGTTAGTAGTGGAGTTCCACAGGGTTCAGTTTTAGGGCCACCTTTGTTCCTTGTATATGTAAATGATCTTCCAGAGTCCGTGAATTCATTCATGAATATGTTTCCAGATGATGCAAAGATTGTCAGAAAGTAAGAAACGAGAACAATGGTAAAGAACTGCATGAGTGGTCAGAAAAGTGGCTAATGAAATTCAATACTTCAGAATGCAAGGTAATGAGAATGGGCACAAGTGCAAGAAGACCCAAGCTTGACTACTCAGTAGCAAGAGGACAACTTCAAGAGATAGAGAATTAGAGAGATCTAGGAGTAAACATACTGGCCAATATGTCTCCAGAAATGCATATAAATGGCATAGTAAGGGCAGCATATGCTTTCTTAACAAATGTAAGAGTAGCCTTCAGGCAAATGGACAAGGAAATATTCAGAAATATTTATGTAGCCTTTGTGAGGCCAAAACCTGAATATGCTCCCCCTTTTTTAGAATCCGCACTTGATAAAGCACGTAGCTAAGCTTAAAAAAGTTCAAAGACATGCCACGAAGCTGATGCCAGAAATACGCAATCTCAGCTATGATGAGAGGCTGAGGGAATTAGACTTACCATCACTAGAAGCTAGAAGATTGGGGGGATATGGTGACAGTCTTTAAATTCCTTCATGGCTATGATAGAGTGGATAGGGATTGATATTTTGATATGGCTGGCACTAGAACTAGAGGTTATAGTTTGAAGATTCGTAAAAAAAGACTTCTTTGCAAAATGTAAGGAAGCACTTTTTCAGTGTAAGAGTAGTTGATAATTGGAATTCGCTGAGCGAGGAGGCAGTTAATGCTAACTCACTCCATAGCTTTAAGGACAAGTATGATAAGTATCACTAAGTACAAAATGAAACCGATCAGGAGACGGGAAGATACGAGCTTTGGGCTCTTTCCCGTAAGCACAATCAGGTAATCACAATTAGGTAGTCACATTAGAAGTCATCAATTCAGTTATAAACATCATACTTAAGAGAGAAAATGTCGGCTATTAATTATGGAGGGTTTTAGCCATGTAAAAATAGACTAGAATAGTCTTTAACCACGTAGTAACGAGGATTCTCTTGGGGAGAGATATTCTGATTGTGTACAAGGAAATTTCATCCGCCAACATGTACTAAAATCAACGAAGGCCAGGGGAGGAGGTGAGCCATCACTGTTTGAGCTAGTATGCCTGATTATTGTTTTGCTTATTGGTAAAATTAATTTGGAGCCAGCAATTGGAAGAAGTGACCACTGTGTGTTTTTGACTGAGTATATAATCGAAGTTATTCTGCCCAAGAGTATGGGAACCCAGATGGAAATGAAAGCGTACTATCCAAAAGGAGACTGAAAAAATATTAACAATCATTTTGCAGGCAATGACTCGAGAACCATATTTGACAACAAATTCTTACAGGAGACTTACGAAATCTTTTGTGAGGAATATAAAAGGCTGTTGCATATCATTTACCAAAATAGGAATTATCAATGTCAATGAGAAATGATTCAGTAATGAATATAAGAGGGCAGAGGAGTGGATGGATAAATGCTGAATTAGGTATTGGAGGAGAATACCTGGCAAAATTGCATATGAGCAAGAAATTATTACTTAAGTAAAGGAAATGAGTCTGAGAGGGTTTATAAGACAGATATTACCAGGGAAGCTACAGAAAATCTCAAGCTTTCCCACAGCTCTGTTAGGGGGATCTGAAGATCAAAGAACTCATTTTGAAGTTGGAGAGGCAGACTCTACTGGGACAGATGAAGAGATCTGCAAAGAATCGAACAATGTGTATTAGTCAGTATGTACAATAGAAAATACTCCACTCGTCCTATTGCAGAGATGAGAGATAAAGGACCCGTATTAGAGAACTATGCCTTTTCAGCTATGGAGGGATGGGAAACATTATGACATATCCCCTTACGTACTTAAAAAGTGTGCTTTTTAAAATATAGCTGGAAGCTGAGGAAATTCTCAGAAGATGAAAACAAGCGGATGTGTTACCTATCTTCAAAAAAATAAAAAGGAAGGAGAGAGAGAACGCTAAGCTGTAGGCAGATTTCACTGGCTAGCAAAGTGTTCAAAGTTATTAAGTAACAACTGATAACACACATTTTTCTTCAATTGAAGTCCTACAACTTTTTGTCAGTGAGACAACATGGGTTTCGAGAGGGCAGGCTTGCGCCAATAAATTTCATATAATATTATAATAAGATAAACCAAATCTGACAAGAAAGAAAAAGCCGGGCAGAAAGCATATTCTAGATTTCAGAAAGTATTTAATACAGATGAGAGAAGTATTAAAAAGCCACAAGAAATGCCAGAAATAGGTGGAAATGTCTTGAAGTGGATAAAAACCTATTTAGAAGGAAGGGAACATAGTATCAGAATGAGACATACAGTGGCTCTCTGACAAAGAGTTAGCAGTAGAGTGTCACAGGAATTACTTTTAGGGCCATAACTACTCTTTATATATGCAAATGACCTTCCGGAGTATGTCAATGCATTTCTCAACATTTTTTCAGATGTAAAAATTGTGAAGAAAGTAAAATAAGAAAATATTGTTAGAGAAATTCAGGGATACCTAAATAGTCTACACAAGTGGCTAATGAGATTCCTTACTTCATAGTGTAAAGTAAAGAGAATGGAAAAGAGTGCAAATATGCCCAAGTTTGGGTGCTCAACAGTAGGTGCGGACGTTCAAGACGCACAGAGGGAAAGAGACTTAGGGTAAACGTATTGAGTTTAGTACCTGGATTTGCATATAAATGGCATAGTAAAGCCAGCTTATGCATCTATAGCAAACAAAAAGATGGCCTTCAAGCACAAGGACAAAATATGTTCAGAAATATTAATATGACGTATGTGAGACCAAAGCTTGAAAATGCGCCCCTTTTTTTTATCCACACTTGATATTCATATTAGAAAATTGGTGAAAGTTCATTGACATGATACAAAGCTTGTGAATGACATACGTAATCGCATACCTGAGGAAAGGCTGAATCAACTAGATATGCCATCACTTGAAGCTAGGGGGATGGAGGGAGATATGCTAACAGTTTTTAAATTTGTGGTGTAACTTAGCTTTGTTATTGTTAGATATTAATTAATGCTTGTGTTTTTGGATTCTTTAGCACTTTTGTTTTGGCTTTATATATCAAAGAGTGTCGGAGAGTATAATCTGTCGTCATGTTTGTACCATTGAGTGGTAACAACGAGTCAGGAGGTGATGGGAGTGAGGATGTTAAGCAAAGGAGGTGGGGAGTGAAAGTATTTGGGCGCCGGGAAGAAGGCCAGTGTGCAAATTACTGGGAAGTTGTATTGAAATTCTGTCTGATGTTCTCCTAGTTTGATTTGGTTCTTGTGGTTCTTTAGGTCGCTTTTTTTCATTCATAGTGAACGTGCCATGGGGAGTAGAGAAGCTTCTGTCCTTACAATTTTTATTATTTTACAAGTTATCTAGGAGATTGTATGTCATGGCGGTGAATGGAATATATAATGTCGAGACGCTGATATCATATCATGGGAAGGGAAAGCCAGTTGTGTGGTTAAAGAAGAAGGAATTACTGGCAAAACTGACTGATATTAAAAATGTGACTGACTGTCTACCATTGTTTCTGAAAGGGAATGTGTTAGCACTGTATCTAGAGATGGGTGAAAGGGATCAATTAGATGTTGATAATATCAAAAGTTGTTTGAAAGAAGCTTTCCCGCAAGATATATTTGATGCCTATGAAAAGCTTAAAAAGCTGTGATGATTAGTGGAAGAAGGAAAATATTTGCTAATGAAATAAGGAGCGTACCTGAGTTAGTTGTGTGGACTGGAGCAGGCTTGGAGAGAGCTGTATAGTTAGGGTTTGTAGCTTGATTTCTGGACCGAAAATCAATGAAATTGCAACAGATAAAGGATATCGAGTCAGTGGATTTTGATGATTTATTAGCTGGAGCTAGAATGAGGTAAAGATGTAGTGGCCATAGCTAGAAATAGATTGACTGCAATGGAAAATTCGCACACCCTGTGACACAAGCGTGATATGCTGGGTGGCAGAGGGGAAGAGACAAATGAGCTTAGGGGTCAATGTTTCACGTGTGGAGGTCCACACATGGCAAGGGAGTGTAGGGAAACAAAACCAGACACTATCTGCTACCGATCTGGAAAACCGGGGCATATAGTTAACGTCTGTAATCAGGGAAGCGACCAAGAGGAGCTATTGCACTGGAGGTTACCCTCTCATTTCAGTAAAAGCACTGTCAAGTATATTGCCTGTGATAGAAGTTTCAGTAGGTTGAAGAGAGGCCAGAGCAATAGTGGATTCCGCCTGCTAGACCACTGTGATAGCCGCCCGATATGCTGGAAAGTGTTATGAGGAAGAGGAAATTAGTATGGTGACTGTCGATGGAACAGAAATTAGGTGAGAGAGTACCTAAGAAGTTGAGTTCATAGTACAGGGTATCCTTGTTCTTGATACAGTTACTGATGGCAATGAAGTAGTACTGGGGATGAAGGTGATCAATCAGTTTAGTTTAGTGACATTTATGAATAGAAGAGTGAAATTTGGGAAGGGTGAATTCTGATCATGCATTAAGAGGGAGGAGGCTCAATGCATGGTAGTAGTGGCAAGAGATAGGGGAACTGGCAAGGTAACTGGTTGTTGAAACAAAGTTTTCCTGGGGTGAAGCACCCCTTATTAATTTGCCCAGTCTGAGAGGAATTTGAGTTACGAAATGATGTGGTATAGAAAAGTATTAAGAAATGGGTTGCATCGTTAAAAATCGAGAACAAGTATTTTCTTGCAGTATTTAATGGCAAGAAGTGGGTGGTAGAGTGGTGTTTGAAAGTGAAGTTGCCAGTGTTGAAAAACTGTATTAGTTGATATGAGTATACTGTATGAGAAGAAGTGAAAGAAGATTTCCACAAAGAAGTCAACCAATGGACTGATGGGGGCATCCTAAAGCCCTGAGGAGAGGAGATGGAGATTGGAGTGTTGGCATTACTGGCAGTAGCTCAGACGAAAAAAGATAAGGTTGGACCTGTGTTAGATTTCCCCAAGCTTAATGCATATGCAAGGTGTAATACTGATGATGATTTCACTGATGTATGTGGTGAAGCACTAAGGATATGGCAGCTATGAGCAGTACCTCAACTGTTGTGGATTAAATTCATTAAAGTCAACCTACCTTCAAATTCACGTATCAGAGAAGTTATTGAAGTACCAGCTTGTGAAATATGGAGGAAGAACCAATTGCTTAAAAAGGTTGGATTTTGGGCTGTGCTCTGCACCCCGAATTATGACAGTGATCCTCAAGACAGTCTTGAGGAAAGAGAAAGCGATAGAGGAGGCTACAAATTCATATATGATGATATAGTTGTGGATGAAACTGAGGTCACATTGTCTGAAGTAGTAGGGCATATGGCCAAGTTTGTTCTGAAATTAGAGAGAGATGGAAAAGGTGAGCTAATTTTTAGAAGAGGTAATGATATTCCAGAAGCAAAGGAGCAAATAAGCAGGAGAGAGCTTTTCTATGTCTGTGGAAGTTAGTGGCTTCAGGAGGCTTGCAGTTACGCAAAGAGACCAGCAATAGGTATAAGATGAGAGGATTAAGTTGTAAGGGAAAAAGTGATGCTGATTCGGGATGTTGTGGAAAGAGAAAAAAGCGAATAAGTGAAGATCTAGTAAGACGGAGGTGGTATGCTCCAAAATCGGAAAGGGGTGTAATATGATGTGATACAAGTATTATAGCAGAATGTTTGATGGTGGAAACTTGTGGCAACTTAGTCAAGGACGGAGCATGGCTGAGGAAGAAAGATGACTATTATCGCATTGATGTGTCATAGTTGGCTGCTGTGTTGAAAGGAGTTAATATAACTTTAAAGTGGGCCTTGCAAGAGGTTCAGACTAGAACTGATTCAAATACAGTATGTTGGGATGGGTCAACTCCGTTTTGACTGCTGAGAACAGATTCCTTACAAAGGGAGCTGTGGATATCATTGCAAAGAACTGTCTTGGGATAATGAGGGAACTGATCAATGAGTTTGGGTTGAGAGTAAGTTTAGTCTTTGTGCCATCAGGAAAAGAACAAGGCTGATGTACCAGAGTGAAGAAAACATTTCTTGGAATAACTAGAGAAGAGGAAAGTAGAGAAGACTGAAATACTTTGTATGGGATCTCCCTGTGTGAGGGAGTTGCATCGAGACTATAAAACAGTGATGAGGGATGAAGTTCATCAAGTGCTAAGGAGTTTCATCTGGTGTCAATCAATAGACCCTGCACCAAGATCACATAAGATTGCGGAAATTAGAGTAGAGAATGAATGGAAAAGATTGGCGACTGATGTGACTCATTATCCATAAGGGAGATATTTATCTCTGGAAGATTGTAGTCCTGGTCGATTCGCAATCTGGAGAGAGTTGAGGACAGAGAATAAAGAGGAGATTGCGACTATGTTGAATGAGGTCTTTCTAGAGAGGGGTCCACCTATAAGAAATTAATGGATAACGACACTTCTTTTCAGTCACAGGCTATGAAGGACATGTTGGATAGATGGAGTATAAGTCCCTCCTTCAGAGCAGCCTAATGGATGTGGGATTGTGGAGATTCACCATCAGACCATTAAGGCAATGGTAGGAAGGGCTCTTTTAACACATGCAAAGGTAATATTTTGGTAGAGGTAGCACTGCAACGATCGCAGCAAGAGGAACGGGCACCAGGTTGGAAGAGAGATTATGTCGTAGGAGATATTAGCAATGAATATTAGACTGATCTATAGATCAAGGGGGTGTGTGGTGTAAATTAGCTTAGTTATTATTATATATTAATTATTGCTTATGTTTATGGATTATTCACTGCTTTTGTTCTGGTTTTGTATATCAACGAGTGTTGGTCAGTTTACTCTGTTGCCATGTTTATACGAGAGAGTGATAAGGATGAGGAGGTAATGGGATTTGGGATGTTATGCTAAATCAATTCATAGTTTTCAGGGAAATACGAAAAGTGTCAGTGAATAAACAATAAAACCATCAGAAGAAGTGAAGTTAAGAGCCTATGGTTCTTATCCGCAAGCACAATTAGGTAAGTGAACCTTAGGTAAGTACCCACATATATTGAAACGTAATTTCAAAATTAAAGGAATATACCTCCTACACTGTATATCTTGTCTTCAGACGTGTGAGGATTAATTTATTAGCGTACCTGTCATATTGCACGCTTTCTTATTTTCATATTTTTTTATTTATAATAATAATAATAATAATAATAATAATAATAATAATAATAATAATAATAATAATAATAATAATAATAATAATAATAATAATAATAATAATAATAATAATAATAATAATAATAATAATAATAATAATAATAATAGTAACAATAATAATATTAATAATAATAATAATAATAATAATAATAATAATAATAATAATAATAATAATAATAATAATAATAATAATAATAATAATAATAATAATAATAATAATAATAATAATAATAATAATAATAATAATAATAATAATAATAATAATAATAATAATAATAATAATAATAATAAAAATAATAATAATAATAATAATTATAAAAATAA
>JAXCGZ010010755.1:7500-19996 GCA_037179515.1 Halocaridina rubra | reverse complement strand
TATATATATACAAGTAACGGCAATGCAGGAGAGAACACGAATACTTTGAAAATTCACTGAATATCAATTATGGGCATTGAAAGGCACGAGGGGAGACTCGCTTCACTTGCCATATAAATGTGATCCTTTTTAATTTTAATATTGTACAAGAGAACATTGTTTTAGTTTTAACATCATTTCTTTGGTTGCAAAAGACGTCCAAATGGAGAAGAAAAACACATGCAGAAAACTAATTCTTTTTAGCTTCTCATGCTATTTCACATGTATATATTTTTATCTTCTTTCAACTATCATTGTATAACATCAATTCCTTTCTGTTTCTCTACTGTCAAAAATTTAATTTCAGGAAAGAACAGTGTTCTTGAATCCTTGAGTTTACTGGAGCTGACAATATTTTTCCAGAACGACAAGATGACCCGAGGTGTTCGTGGTATCTAAGCAATACACATTTCTTAGTTGAGCCCACATATGCTAGTTGGCATTTGGGGCAGTTAAATTGGTAAAATACCATCGAACAAAACGAGTCAGGCAACTTGTCCTTATGGATTACATAATTTTTAAGTTTATGGTTGTTATATAATAAAATTAATAGTTTAATATTAGGGTAGTATCTGCAAAAATATTGTAGTTAATTGCTTTTTTTTATGTAATAGTTTAAATTATCATTAAAGTAGAGCAATTTTATGTACATCTGCATCTTTTTGGGACCTTTTACAAGTTTGGAGCAAAAAAATCTTTATTAAGAAAATTTTTAAAATGTTTATAAAATATTTTGGGTGGATAACCATTCGCAACAATGAAACCAAGTAGGAAATCTACTTCACTGTGAAAATTAATATAAGTGGATGATAATCTATATGCTCTATACAACAATGTTCAATATTAATTATGCTTAAAATTTTCGTTGCAACAGCCTATTAAATATACAGCAAGACCAGAAAATTATGATTTTCTTTAAATGCTTAAATCTATCTTGTTATATTTTCTTATGATTAGCATATCTAGATATGAGAGTTTATTATCATTTTCTACCTTCACTGTAAACTTTCTTTTATTGTGGTTGTTGTTCATATAGCCAAAATTTTTTTGGACATGTTCTTGTTTTCTAAAGATCACAAACGTATCATCGACGTATCTTTAATAAAAAATAGGTTTGAACTCTTCAAGACAATAATTTAACCAGGATGTTTCATGAAAACATAAAAATATGTTAGATAATGTAGCATATAATGGACATCCCATTGCCAATCCGTTAGTTTGTTTGTAGTAAATGTCGTTGAATAAGAAGTTTGAGTCTCCTACAGCTAATTCAGCATTTTCTTGAACAACAAACGGTCCATACCAAGAAAACTATTATCATTCTCATACATGAGATTGGTAGCGACAGTCTACAGCTTCCCTACTAGGTACATTAGTGTAGAGAGACGTGATGTCCAGGCTAACAATGCATGCATTATTTTCTAATCTTAAGCATTTCACGTCATTGAAAATTCATATGAATTCGACAATGAGTAATAGTTCAGAGTGAGATGTTCTAGATGAGATACGAGAAATTTTGATATATTATAATTAAAAGTCTTGAATGATGGGAGTGCAGGACGGAGGGGAATATTCACTTTGTGCAATTTTGGTAATCCATACATAATTCCTGGATTGGAGCCTGATGCATATATTGATCTGTATTCCTCATCTGATATGCATTTCTTTTGATGTAATTGTTTTAAAAACTTGTTAAGTTTATAATCCAGCAACAGATGATTTTTCATTGAATTTACATTAGTAATTCTCTCAAATGTCTCAGTATCATTCAAAATTTCACCCATTTTATTCAAATAGTCCTCCTTGTTTAAAATAACAACTCCTCTGCCATTATCTGGTTTGCAAATTATATTTTTGTCGTGCTTAAGAGATCAAAAATACTTTTTATAAGAGATACGTTGATGTTACGTTTGTGATCTTTAGAAAACAAGAACATGCCCAAAAGTTTTATTATTATTATTATTTTTATTATTATTATTATTATTATTATTATATATTATTATTATTATTATTATTATTATTATTATTATTATTATTATTATTATTAATATTACTTTTTGTTATTATTGTTATTATTATTATAATAATAATTACTATTATTATTATTATTTTTATTATTATTATTATTATTATTATTATTATTCTTATTATTATTATTATTATTATTATTATTATTATTATTATTATTATTATTATTATTATTATTATTATTATTATTATTATTATTATTATTTTAATACTATTATTATTATTTGTAGAGGAAATTAAAATTAATCACATAAATTAGTTTTACCAACGTCCCCAAAAGAAATGTCCTTTGTATTTTTCTCTTGGATAATATTTCAAAACTCAATGGAGTTATTTTTGCATTCTCTTATTTGCAAAGGGAGAATTCAGAGTAAATAATTCCATGCATAGAAAATGACAATGCCTGAAAAAGACATTCTTCATATATATATATATATATATATATATATATATATATATATATATATATATATATATATATATATTATATATATATATATATATATATATATATATATATATATATATATATATATATATATATATATTTAAATATATATATATAAATATATATATATATATATATATATATATATATATATATATATATATATATATATATATATATATATATATATATATATATATATATATATATATATATATATATATATATATATATATATATATATATATATATATATATATATATATATATATATATATATATATATATATATATATATATATATATATATATATATATACATATATATATATATATATATATATATATATATATATATATATATATATATATATATATATATATATATATATATATATATATATATATATATATATATATATATATATATATATATATATATATATATATATATATATATATATATATATATATATATATATATATATATATATATATATATATATATATATATATATATATATATATATATATATATATATACATATATATACATATATATATATATATATATATATATATATATATATATATATATATATATATATATATATATATATATATATATATATATATATATATATATATATATATATATATATATATAAAGTGTATGCGTATGTGTGTTTTCACGTGTGTTTGTGTTTAATTACCTAACTGCAATTATCTAAGGTTACGGAGAAGAGCCCCAAGTTCGTAACTTCCCGTCCCCTGGTCTGTTCCATTTTATACTCAGTGATACTTATCATACTTCTCCAAAAAATCTATGGATTGAGTTAACATTAACTACCTTCTCGCTTAGCGAATTCCATTTGACAACTACTCTTACACTTAAAAAGTACTTCCTTACATCCTGCAAAGTTTTCTTGCGAAGCTTCAACCTATGACCTCTAGTTTTAGTACCTGCCATATCAATATATCGATCCCTATCAGCTCTGACATAACCGTGAAGGAATTTAAAAACCGTCGCCATATCCCTCTCATTTTTCTAGCTTAGAGTTAAGGTAAGTCTAATTCCCTCAGCCTCTCATCAAAGCTGAGATTTCGTATTTCTCGCAAAAGTTTCGTGGCATGTCTTCGAAGTTCTTCCAGCTTAAATATGTGTTTTTTCATTTGCGGATTCAGAAAGGGGGCTGCATATTCAAGCTTTGGCCTCATATAGGTTACATAAATTTTTCTGAACATTTACTTGTCCAATGTGCCAGAAGGCTACCCTTACATTTGCTAAGAAAGCATATGCTGCCCTCACTATGACATTTATACGCATTCATGGAGAGAAATCGGCCAGTATGTTTACTCCTAGATCTCTCTCATTCTCTTTCTCTTGACATGCCTGCCACTGAGTAGTCAAGATTTGACCTACTTGTACTTGTAGCCATTCACATTACCTTACATTTTGAAGTACTGAATTTCATTAGCCACTTTTCTGACCACTCATGCAGACTATTTAGATACCTATGAAATTTTGTACCATTGTTCTCATTTCTTACTTTTTTCACAACCATTGCATCATCTGCAAACATATTTATGAATGAATTTCCAGACTCTGGTAGGTCAATTACATATACAAGTAAGCGAAAGTGACCCTAAAACTGAACCCTTGGAACTGCTTAATAATGAAAACACCTATGAGAAATTAGTTAAAGATCCCCTGAGCACCATATCTGTAGAGTTCTATAAATCCGTTCGCAAAATTGGTAAAAACAAGAAGAATATTGAATTGCTTGAATCATATAAAATCACCAAAACTCACAAAGACGGCATTCCTTTACGCCCTATAATATCATGCAAGGGTTCTTTCATATATAAGATTTCCAAGTGGCTGGCAAGTCTGCTTTGCCCCTTCTTGGGATCATTTTCTTTATCTCATCTAAAACATTCTGAAGATTTTAGAAAAAAAATAATAACTCAAATATTCCCTTAAGAAATGTAAAGCTTCTTAATTTAGACGTAGAATCTTTGTTCACTGAAGTTCCAGTAGATGATGTTTTACATTTCCTTAGCGTTAAACTGATTCCCTTTGCCGAGCATTTTCCACTAGGTCTTGAAAAAAAAACATGGATTTACTTAAGTTATGCGTCACTAATAATGTATTTTCCTTTAATGGTAGTTTTTACAGGCAAAAATTTGGTTGTAGTATGGGAAGCCCCTTGTCCCCCCTTCTGGCCAACTTGTATATGGAGTTTTTTGAGACAGAGATTCTAGTCAGTATGAAGCCCAAAGAAATTATATGGTTGCGATATGTAGATGATATATTTTCATAGTGGGACTCCCGTTGGGGAGAATTTGACACATTTTTTAATAAACTTAATGATTTAGTCCCTAGCATCAAGTTTAAAACCGAATGGGAATCGGAGGGCAAGCTACCATTTCTGGATGTCTTAGTTATGAGAGAACCCAATAAATACTCATATACTGTCTATAGGAAGAAAACTTTCTCTGTCTCTTATATACACTTTCTAAGTTATCATGCTTTGTCTGTAAAAACTGGTGTTGCATGCAATCTTTTCCGAAGAGGTCTTAGAGTGTGTTCCACTCATCATTTGAAATACGAATTCAAATTAATCCGCCAACAATTAGAAAGTCTCATGTATCCCGTGTATGTAATCGAAAAAGCAATTAACAAAGCAAACAAAATATTTTATAATGGGCCGACAGAACAGCCAAAAATAAACTTTACTAATACAATTAAAATACCCTATTTAGAAAATATTAAAATTCTTAGTGATCAATTAGGCAGATGTAATCCTTTCATATTTAATTATCCCAAAACAATTGGTTCTTCACTTATTAACGTATATAACAATGAAAAAGCTATAGAAGCAGGGATTTATAAAATTTATTGCAGTTCCTGCCATAAATCCTACATAGGTCAAACTGGTCGTTCGCTGGGCCAGAGAATTTGAGCATAAAAGAGCAGTAAGATATGGTGTTGAAAGTTCTGCTTTATTTGTGCATATGCGAGATACTGGTCACCCTATTAATTGGAGTGAGTCTCATTACTATATAAGAGTAATTGCCATTATAGGAGAAGGATACTTGAAGCAGCCATTATAGAAAAATCCGAAGCATTAAATTTATCAAATGGACAGTGGAGATCTGATGTTGTGGATGAAGCATTATTAAAAGACCTCATTAAGAAGATTATGCCAAATGACCGTCCACCTGACCTGAGGTTTAAAGATAATCCCATCGTGAATCCTCCTGGGAATCTCTCTCCACCTTTATCCAGAGCTTTGTATTTATCAATTAATTTGTACCTGAAGAGGACTGGAGTCCAGTCGTAATATATAGTACATCTTCCCTTCTTTTTGTGTTTTATTTATGGGCCTTGTTTTTGCTTCATATATATATATATATATATATATATATATATATATATATATATATATATATATATATATATATATATATATATATATATATATATATATATATATATATATATATATATATATATATATATATATATACATATATATACATATATATACATATATATACATATATATATATATATATATATATATATATATATATATATATATATATATATATATATATATATATATATATATATATATATATATATATATATATATATATATATATATATATATATATATATATATATATATATATATATATATATATATATATATATATATATATATATATATATATATATATATATATATATATATATTTATATATATATTTATATATATATATTTATATATATATATATATATATATATATATATATATATATATATATATATATATATATATATATATATATATATATATATATATATATATATATATATATATATATATATATAAATATTTATATATTAATATTCAACTAATGAATACAGAACAATTGTTCGAGTGCACTTTGACATTCTGCTTAAGACGTGTCCTTCAGATTCTTTAGAAAGTCATAGTTTAATAAAATAGAGCAACAGAAGATTTTGAGAATTGATGGATTATATAGGAATAGCAATGTTTACACCAGCAATGCTTTTCTCAACACTCTTTCCTTTATATAATTATGCTTTAAATATTCAAATCTCAATTTCCTCATGCAATTAGTTTCATAATACTTAGTCATGAAAAGTGATCCCTAGCAAGGACTTTGGAATTCTTAGCGAAACTCAAATATTTATCTCTTCACAGACAATATACTGGCTCAATAAGGGAAACAAAATAAGTATTTTTTGCATCATTTATTAATAATGAAAGGCCAAAAAAAGAGAGATTGTCAATCTTATTTTGTCCATAGTCATATTAATTCTGTATATTGGTGCCCATTAAAATAAATGTTTTAATGATTGTATGTTACCCTATGATTACATCTTCATATATATACTGAATAATGCTAATGTCGAAGAAACAAGTAATTGAATAGCTTTCTTATCGTTCTTGTTTCCGCCATTGACAATATTAAAAATTCTCTTTGAATAGAAGTGTAACTTTGAACTGGAACGTTCATAAAAGTTTTATTTTTTTCGAGAATATATGCTTCTTAGTTCCAATCTTTTTATCCCTCTGCAGGTGATCAAAAGACTTCTTTTGTTAGAGCCAAACTTTTATATCAAGAGATGAAAATTACCAGAGTTTTGCTGCTGTTATTTATCTGCACAAGAGTTTTTCTATCATTTCTATATATTTCCTTTGTAAGCTACTCCTTCGGCAATAATTGATTCTCTGAAGAATAATATGAAAGAGAGAGAGAGAGAGAGAGAGAGAGAGAGAGAGAGAGAGAGAGAGAGAGAGAGAGAGAGAGAGAGAGAGAGAGAGAGAGAGAGAGAGAGAGAGAGACAGACAGACAGACAGACAGACAGACAATAACGCATACATATATACCTACATACATAGATGCATGCATACATACATATATAAATACATACATGCATGTATGCATGCAAAATACATACGTAAATGCATATTTGTATATATATCCCCAAAACATAGACTGAAGGGAGCATTCACGAGAAAAATTGTATTCATTATATATGTATATTTAATACGGTGGTGACGCCTGGGCAAATGCCTTTTGTTTATCTTCGGAAATAGCATTATGCTAATATGATAGGGACATCACTTGGCTAAGAGGATATCATCATAAAAAAGATTGCTCCACATGATGAGAATTCCAGGTTCTATTCAAGTGCTTATTTTTCTTTAACTCCACCTATGTGAGAAATGTCTTTATAATATAACTGAAAAAGACAAAATTAGCATTTAATTTAAGCTTCGGAATATAGATAGATATGACAATTTCCAGACTTTAAAAGATCACTTGTGCATCAACCGATGGAAAGTTCTTTGTTATCATATGCTGTAAATATGTGTATGTAAGAGTTTATGGATGGCTGAGTCTTCCTTCAGGACAGTTCTTTCATCATGCTTACATATACACTGAATATTCTGGAGCATTCATTACACATCTCTTGCTATTCCATTACATTTGACAAGTCATAACATTCCCCACATCTGTCTCTTTTTCTTTCTTTTTTCCTCACATTTGTTATTATTTATGGAAGTTCCACAGCTAATGGCTTCCAGCACCCGGCATAGAGTGGTATGAAAAATCTCCGGGGATGGTGTTGACTCCACTATTGGCTTGAGGGCAGACCTGCCTGGTGGTAGTAATGGTTTTGCCCTTAACCTTGCACCTCCCAATAGATCTCTTCACTATTCTAACATTTGTGGGCTGAACTCTAATCTTTCTTATGTGCAAATGCACTTGGGCACTTTGATCCCTAACCTCCTCCTCCTATCTGAAAGCCAGCTGTCTATACATGCTTCCCGCCCATTTCAAATCTCTTACTAAAATCTGCATACTCGTTTTCGTTCCAAAGGTGGGGTTGGTGACTCCTACAACACTAACACTCCTACTGCAAGGCTCATGGACCTTAAATCTCCTGACTTTGATGTTCTCTGGCTAAAAGTCTATCTCTCCACTATCATTATCTTCCTTTGCTTCTGCTACTGTTCTCCAAACTAAACTGAGTTTGAGACTTTCTTTGAATAACTGTCCTCGTGCCATGAGTCCTCGCTATCTTCTCACCCACATACCAAAATTCTCTACATTGGTGATTTCAAGTATACAAGATAGTGAGTGGCTTAATTCTTTTCACACTGATGTGGGAGGAAGTGAGGACTTTCCTCTCTCTATTACTCACGATCTGGAGCAAATCATCAAACATCCTACTCGCGTTCCTGATCTTCAAGAACATGCTGCAAACACTCTTGACCTATATTTTACTTCTAACCCTTCAAACTACTCTTATCCTGTGCTTTCCCCTTTTGGTAAATCTGACCACTATATGATCTTATTCTCTTCCAATTTCGCTCCCCCTCCACCAATCCCTCCTTCTCAGCACCGCCTTTGGCACTTTGAGCATACCCAACATGAAAATTTATGTAGCTTTCTCTTTCACTTCCCATGGGATGACTACTGCTTTCGGTCCCACAACCCTGATCAGGTACCTCTATAAGTTGCCGAGATCATGACAGCGGGAATGGAGGCATACATCCCCTCTTCTACAAAAGCTTTCTCTCCCCCTAAACCTTGGTTTGACCGTGCCTACTCCATGGCTATCCAGGCTAGGAATCAGGCACACCGATCTTACTAAGCCTCTCCTTCCGATCTAACTTGCTCTGCTTTTATTTAAGCTAGGAATTGTTGTACTGCACAGATTCGAAGGTCTAAGGCTTCCTTTATAAGAAGGAAAGTTGATGACCTTAAATCCTCTCCCACTGACAAATGCTTCTGGTCCTTAGCCAAATCCCCCTCCAAAAACTTTTGTAACCCAAGCTTTCCCCCTCTCATTCTTTCTGATGGCTTGATAGCTTGCTCTCCCACTGACAAAGCCACTCATTTTGGCTCTCATTTTTCTATCACTTCTATAAACGATTCCAGCACACCTGTTCCTAAATCTTTACGCCTCTCTAACCCTATGCCCTCCCTTGTACTTTCTTCATGCAAAGTTCATAAGGTTCTTCGCTCGCTAAAGACGAACAAGGCATCTGGTCCTGACTGTATCCCTGCAAAGTTCCTTAAGGAGTTTGCAGATGACCTGGCTCACGTGCTTTGCCGTGTTTTTACTCATTCTGTCATCCAGTATCTATCCTTCATCCTGGAAGCATGCTCTAGTTCAACCTGTTCTTAAGAAGGGTGGCCGCTCTATACATTCAAACTACCGACCTATTACCCTAACCTCCTCTATTGCTAAAGTTTTCGAAACTTTGCTCAGTGATCACTTAGGCACTATGGTTAATCCTTTGTCGTCGCCCTTGATATTTCTATGGCTTTTGACAGAAGTCTGGCACAAGCTATGTTGGCCAAACTCCCTGCCTATGGCTTTACCACTTCTTCTGCTCTCTAATTTCCAGTTTTCATTATTACCATTTTATATCTGTAGTTATTGATGGCGCGGCATCTAGCCCTTTCTCTGTTACCAGTGGTGTTCCACAGGGCTCTGTTCTTTCACCTACTCTGTTCCCTCTCTTCATCAATGATCTTCTACAATCCCCATTTTCCTCTCTTCTTCATGCCTTTGCTGATGATTCTACCCTTCACTTTTCCTCTGCCTTTTCTTCACAACCTCCATCTGTTACTCGTAGTCAGTCTCGTATCACTCTTTCTTTTACTCGTAACTCCCATTTGCAGAGATCATCTGAGTGGGACACTCAAAATTTAGTTAAATTCAATGCCTCCATGACACAGTTTCTTGCTATCTCTTTATCTTCTTCTCCTCCTGATAACCCTATTGTCTCCAAAGCTAACGAAATTTACCCTCTTAAATCTATCAACATAATAGGAATCCATATAGCCTCTAACTTGTCTTTGAGGAATCACATAATCCAAATGTCTAAATCTTCATCCAAAATATTGAGGGATTTGTTGCGTTTCCATAATTATTTTTCCTCTTTGCAGTTACATAAAATTTACAATGGTCTTATCCGTCGCATCTTAGAATACTGCTCACACATCTGGGGTTCTTCTTCTTATACTTATCTGCTTGATGAGGGTTGAATCTAAGGCAGTCAGACTCATTAAAGATCCGTTCTCTTACTTCTAATCTGTAATTTCCTCTCTCTTCGCCGTAAGGTATCATCCATTTCTCTTTTCTATCGCTACTACTTCCCTCGCTGCTCTGATGAGGTGGCGAGTTGCATCCCTCCCCCACAGCCGAGGCCACGTAACACTCGTCAAGCGGCCTCAACTCACAGGTACTGTGTGGAGATTTGTAGCTCGCAGATTGGTCGGTGCAGCGACTGCTTCCTCCCATCTACCTCCAGAGTCTGGAAGTCTCTTCCTCCTTCTGTCTTTCCTTAATTCTTATGACCCTTCACCCTTCATAAAGCAGATCTGTCGTCACCTCAGAGCCTAGTCCTCCATATCTCTGGGTCCTCTGTACTTTGACTGTTTTTTTTTCTGTCTGTCGTTTTCCTTTGTGTGACATTACCTCATCTATGTCTTGTCCTTAATATTTTTCTTTTCCTTCGTTTTGGTATTTTCTCGTGCCTTGGCCTTTATTGATGATGGCAGTTTCAGCCTGTCCCGGTGTCACACTCATAAAAAATTATATATATCGCTTTACATCTTATGATTAAAATTTTGTGTTAATAAGTCTAATTAAATTTATAACAAAAGGGACATGAATGAGTGTTCCTCAAAGGGGAAATAGACGCGATATATGTGCAATATCTTGAAGTTTCTTCAGAAATTCTTTTCAAAAGAACATTCACAAGATATTGTTTTAATATGGAGTATATTACGTGTTGCATTTAGCTTTCATCCTCTTACTTTGCGTACGTGGAATACAACTTATAATGAAAGCGACTGCATGGGATGAGTTTCAAGGAAAATGCTTTTCTCATAGAGATAACCCTCACTTGAAATTAGAGTCAAATCCTATGCTGTCAAGCTTCAAAACAAACACTGCATGAAACTATATGATCTTTTTGAATATTCCCTTTCCATTACTGAGGCAGAATGTTTTCTATCTGCAAAATTGTCTTCAAAATAAGGTTCTTAAAGTTATCTTAATCCATATTGCAAAGTCCATGTTAAAGCAATATTAATAACTTGTCTCTACTGGAACTTTGCCTAATATAGTGACATCCAAAGGAAAGTGTACTTAACTAGACATCGTAGCTATGTATATGTTGATCAATATTTCATTCACAATTATGTTGCTAAGCATTGAACTGCAATATAAAGGTTTGTAATTAATTGTTTTGGTAATTCAATTTTTACCCTAATTATATTTATATAAAGTATACTTTATCCTCTACATAAAAAAATATGAAGAACCATATAATAAAAGACTTAGAAATGAAAGTGTTTGTACATATACGTATTAAAAAAGTATTAAGCGTTATGCATAGCTGTATGTATATATGCATTCATGCATTTCAATTTGTCATCTATCTTTTCACCATTATGCAAACATCACTTAGTTATTTCTCAAAAAATTCTTCGATCATGCTGAGTCTCGTGTGCTTGATGTTAAGTCACAGATGTTCCAGATTAATTTAGAAGTGTGGAGAGGTGCCTCATGTCACGAGTATGGAATAACATTATATTCTGCCATCTAAGAAACAGCATAACGAGTTTAGATTAATGTATTATTTTAAACCTTTTAAAAATTATGGCAAGGAAAACGTAAAGTAAAAAAAAATCATCAAGTGTTATATTTTAAAGTAAAACAGAAGGAAAACTACGATAGATATTCCTTGAAAACAGTGATTACAATAGTTAAAAAAATGAAGTGATTTTCAGTACATGTATATAACTGCTCCTGAAATTTAATTTAATATTAAATGAACATCTGAATAAACAAGTATTTATTTTTCTTACCAGCTCCATTCATATAGATTAAACTCTATCAATTATTTTCA
>JAXCGZ010010754.1:15000-20016 GCA_037179515.1 Halocaridina rubra | reverse complement strand
ACTGTACCACCCTTGTTAATAGGGACCAATTTACTGCACCCTAAATACATATTGTATATACTTATACCTTTTTGGGGTTGTATTGGACACCTTCACTTGTAGTTCACATTATTGTGGTTGTTTATTCACATCATTACCCAGTCGACATTAAACAGCAAACACATGGATCGCCTTATAATAACCAGAGGTTAAGGAGCCGTATTTATGCCTTTTCCAGATCCTGAGGTGCTGCCTGTAGGAACCTCAGCTCCCTTGGGGAGCACAAATGTTGTTGGGCGTATTTTCAAGGAGACCCTCAAGACTTCGTTTAAATCAGTTTAACCACCACTGTTGATGGAGGAACTAGTCTCCAAAAGTCTAGGGACCCATGTACTGTACCCTAAATACATATTGTATATACTTATACCATTTTGGGCTTGCACTGGAAACCTTCATTTGTACTCCATGTTATTGTGGTTGCTTATTCTCAGCATTACCCCATCAACATTACACAACACACATATGGATTGCCTTAGAATAACCAGAGGTTAAGGAGCCATTTCTAAGACTCTTCCAAATCCTGAGATACCACATGTAGAAGCCTTAGCTCCCTTTAGGAGCACAATTGTCACGGAGACTGACCCTGGCGTATTTATAGCTTTAAAGAGGAATTAATCTACGCTGATGTAAGAAATGGATGAAATGAAAAAGGAACTAAAAGATCTAACAAATGCAGTAAGATAAATGAAGATAACAATCATCAGAAAACTGAAAACGACTTTGGTGACTAAGCTCAATAATCTTCAGAATGATAGTTTCTATGCGAACAAGCCGGAACAGAAACATATGCAAATGTAGCGAAGAATATATTGACTGTTATACCAAAAGAAAGGAAAATTGTTGCAGACCAAAGATGCAAATAAAAAATGCCTTATCAACTATACCTACTGATGGACTTCAGACAACAAATTGTGGTTCACTCGTTATGAATTTTCCAACTAAGAAAAACTTGGAGAAAGCAAAGAAAGCTTTAGATTAGTGATAGTCAACCTGGGTGAATGAATTTTTTCAAAAGGTACCTGGAAATAATGGGATCCATGGAGGGGCACAAGACATGGCCAGTGTGTATGAGAGTGTACAGTACGAAAAGGTGTTTTAGGAAGAAAACTGTAAGTGCCAAGTAAGAAATTAATTTAAATTGAGATTAAAGTATTACAGATTTATGTATCACATTAGTATACTAAACTCCTAACCCATAAAAAATTATAATATCACCTATTTTTGGGGGTAGCCTAAGTTAAAGATGCTGTGGTTGACAAGATCAAGATCAAAACCAGCTAGGGTACATGACTTTCTCAACAGCTTCCAGAAGGGTTCATGAACTTAGAAGAGGTTGAAGAACATTGCTTTAGATGATGAAGACAGGTTAAATACTACAAGTAAAGTAGAAAACACTTTTGTCCCTAAAATCACGATCACATATGTAGAGAATCCATTCTCAAATACAAATAATAATGTGGAGAAGGGAGAAATAGTTGAAATTGATTTAAGGAAATAAGAATATATGCAGAATGTAATCAATGATAATGATGATTTGAGAGTTGTCAGGACGAGGCCAGCAAAGAATGGATTGAATCATGTGACCCTTAGATGTTCACCTGAGATAAGAAAAAAAATATATAAAAATGGTGACTACATCTACATGAAATCATGCAACGTAAATGTATAACAGTTATCATATCATTGCATGTCATTATTGTCAGAAGTACGGACATAATGAAGAAAAATGCAAAGAAAAAAAGCAGAGGGAGGAGATCCTACTTGTGGAAATGTTAAAATGGGCATCTAACAAAAACATGTAACGCTGACGAAAAGAAGTGTGCAAACTGTGTGCGCCGAGGATATATTTCAGATAATGAACATGCAACATTTGATAGGGACTGCCCAATGTATAAAATTGAACTGGGGAAAATTATCAATAATATGAATCATGGTTTCTAATACACTATTACATTGTGCATTGATAAGCATGCAATAAGTGTCAAATAAAACAACTGAAATCAGAGATATGATTAATATTAACTGAGACATGGTAAGACACGATAGTATCGAAAATAAATGAACTTACTCCAAATACACACATGTTTTATGTGGATATGTACTATGATTTACAAGATAACATAATCTGTAACATATATTAACTTTAAATCAGCGAGGTTTGGTCAGGTGCGACACCTCATGGGTAGAGGCCGAACCTTAACCACACCAGAAGTATAAGCTGAATTCATTCAAATCAGTTTAACTACCCCTATTCACGGAAGCAGTAGTCTACCCTAAATACATATTCTATTAGTCTTGGAAAGTCTAGGGACCAATTTACAGTACCTTAAATATATGTTGTATATATCTATAACTTTTTGGGGTTTTACTGGACAACTTCATTTGTAGTCCACATTACTGAGGTTACCTAATCTCATCATTAACCTGTTGACATTACAAAACATACACACGTGGATCACCTCAGAATAACCAGAGGTCAAGGAGCCTTATTTAAGCCTCTTCCAGATCCTGAGGTGCCACCTGTAGGAACCTCAGCTCCCTTGGGGAGCACAATTGTCATGGGGCGCATTTTCAAGATCCTCAAGAGTACATTTAAATCAATTTAACCATCCTTGTTCATGAAGGCAGTCATCTCCGAAAGTCTAGGGGCCAACTTACTGTACCCTAAATACATACTGTATATACTTACAGTATACCTCTTTGGGTTTTATTGGACACCTTTATTATTACTGTGAGATACAAAGCAAACATTAACCTAAGTACTTTTCATATCTCTTTATCCCTCTCTCTCTCACACACATATTTTCATGATTATAACTATAATCGTTATTATTATTTGTATTATTATTATTGATATACTGATCTGATGGTAGTCCATAGTGCTTTTCATCTCTCTCTTGAAGCAGTGGCTCTTGTCCAATGGTGCCAAAACTGAAAAATACTAAAGATACTGCTCTAATTTTGGCTGTTAAATCCTAAGTCCGTTAAATCATGTTCCATTAAACTGAGAGTTGAAAATAATAATTTTATTACTAAGCCCAGTGCTAAATCAAGAAAACTGTTAATATCTTTTAGTCTAAAATGGTATTTTTCTTTTATGTACAGTATTACTATTACATCCCATTTGGGTGTGGAAACAGATGAAATGAGGCAGGGAAATTATGTTGGATACCCTTTCGATCACCCTCTGTGGGATCTTAATGTGGGTCTGTCATCTCCTGAGTTGAGTATTATACCACTACGATACAGCAGTTCCATTTTAGTATAAAACAGAAAACTGTGTGCAATTCCATTCTAAAGGAAAACAGAGTAATTAAATATTAATTTTTATATTAAAAATTTAAAAAAATTTATTTTCTCAGCTACTGTTTATCCTGTTTATATTTACTTTGCCAACACTGATGCACATAATTTAGCATAAGTACCTGTAATTACAATTTTATTTTAATTTTTTCTTACTAGTAAAGGCTCTATGGGACTTTAAAGTCAAACAGTCACAGGTCAGCACATGTTTGTATACTGCATATATTTTTTTAAGTACCTTGTAAGCTATATGTTATGATACAATATGAAGAAAGAGGAATAACATAATAATAGAAAATATCATTTAAAATTATCTTCAAAATTCAGTGTTCACAAGTCATTCCAAAACTCTATAAACCTATTCCATGTGTCTGTTAATAAGTACTGTACCTCATCCTCTGCTGACGAAGTTGTATGTCTGAGTGGTCTTGATGACTCTGATGTTAATTTGTGTTTTGTCTTAGGGAAGATTGTAGGAACTGCACACCAAATTAGTGAGTTGCGTAGAGCAGGATTCATAAACTGATCATCTTCAAAATGTTCGGCGCACACTTTGCGATTTTTGTACAAATAAGTAATACCCTTTAGCCAAAGATCTTCTCGCTGACAGTTGATAACCCATTTCTTGCACCTGGCAAAAATTCTATTCATCAATTTTCATAAGACAAACAAATCACAGCATTTTGTCCTAATTATGTACCAAAGATAAACTGTGAATATTCCAAATAATCAAAATATATAATATTTTCATGAAAGATATCTCAAACAAAACTGAGGCTGAAGATAATGTTAATAATGATATATCTCTCATATGATGATGTACAGTGATTTTCATACACTCTGGCTAATTCAAATAATGATGCAAAACGTAGCTGATGCACTCTAATTTGTTCCTGCAAGGAGATTCAAAATGTATTATATATATATATATATATATATATATATATATATATATATATATATATATATATATATATATATATATATATATATATATATATATATATATATATATATATATATATATATATATATATATAGTATACTTGGGCACTTTCCTCCCTAACCTCCTCCTCCTATCTGAAACCCAGTTGTCTATACATGCTTCCACTGACCCATTCCAAATCTCCCACTATAATCTGTATACTCGTTTTCGTTCCAAAGGTGGGGTCTGTGCATACTGCAACATTAACACTCCTACTGTGAGGCTCATGGACCTTGAATCTCCTGACTTTGATGTTCTCTGGCTAAAAGTCTATCTCTCCACTACCACTATCATCCTTTGCTTCTGCTACTGTTCTCCAAACTCCACCGAGTTTGTGTCTTTCTTTGAATATCTCTCCTTGTGCCATGAGTCCTTGCTATCTTCTCACCCACATGCCGAAGTTCTCTATATTGGAGACTTCAATGTACACCACAGTGAGTGGCTTCATTCTTCTCACACTGATGTAGGAGGCCCTTGCTTTCTCTATTACTCACGATCTGGAGCAAATTATTAAACATCCTACTTGCGTTCCTGATCGTCACGAACATGCTGCAAACACTCTTGACCTATTTGTTACTGCTAACCCTTCAAACCACTCTTATTCTGTGCTTTCCCCTCTTGGTAAATCTGACCTCTCTATGATCTCTGTCTTTTCCATTTTCGCTCCCCCACCACCAATCCCTTCTACT
>JAXCGZ010010754.1:0-10000 GCA_037179515.1 Halocaridina rubra | reverse complement strand
GAACCCTCGACCTGACGCCTCAGAGTGTGCAATTCATACTGTGTTTTATCCAATTATGAAATGCAAAGCATATTCTTTTTTCATGTTATATGACGTTTGGCTCAGTTATGTTAACAAGTTAGCCTTTTTCTAACTTATTAAGAAAAGTTTTATTTATGTAATTTCCTCTATCACAAAAAAAAATAAGTATACTTTTCTGACGATTAAATAATTTTAGAGATATAAATAAGTAGCATATATGTCCAAACTAATCAAGTCTTAGATATACAAACGTGATATTTGCAAACATAAAAAAAAAAACAGAAAAATCTAATTTTATATAAACTTCAATGGGTTAGGTAAAACAAAATATCAGGCTTCAGATATTATGTATTTATACATTCTGCAAAAATATGTTGACTCAACACTGCAGCTCCAAAGCTAACATCCGTACACAATATACAGCAACACACGAAGAGCCTGGTGAGCAAAAGGCATCTCCCTATGGTATAGAAATATCCTAGCAAAGTGTTTTGTAGCATAGGACAGAAAAGTAAGAAGGAGTCTTTAATAAATGAGGAGTCTTTAGTTATAACAGACTGTCAAAATAAGAGGCATGGTTGACACCATAATGCTTTATTTCAGAAATATATGAATGGCAGAGCGACTCTTTAATCCTTAATCAACATATATAATAAATTAAAACGTAAATGCTTGTATTCATTAGGTTAAGTGCTCTATTATATATATATATATATATATATATATATATATATATATATATATATATATATATATATATATATATATATATATATATATATTGTTCCCCCCCTGTATCGCCTTTCTTGGTTCGCGTTCTCACTGTATCGCTGTTTTTTTTTTTATAAATTATTATTTTATTTTATGGGTATACGCAAAAATATTAAAATATTGAAAAAATAAAAATTTTCAGTATTTTCATTTTTTTATTGAAAAAAAAATTTAATTATTTAATTGATAAAAAAAATTTATTTCCCAGCCTACGAATAATAAAACAGTAAAAAAAAAATTTAGATATACGTACGTACAGTATAATTTGCAGTATTGCATCATGCGAAATAGTGTCCGATAGCGTACAATGTATTGGGGTCACAGCTACGTGAGCTAGCATATATATTTATATTTCCAGTAGTTTCATGATTTTATTGATAAAAAAACGAATTTCTTAGCCTAAGAATCATAAAACAGTAAAAAATAGTAAAAAACATAAATACTAACAGTATTGCAACATGTAAAATACGATACCGCTATCAGTGTTTCTGACAAAGGCTCGTTCAGTCTAACTCACGTGTGCGCCGCTCACGTTGTGCTTATTAAACGTTTTGCTTGTGTCCGATAGCGTACAATGTATTGGGGTCACAGCTACATGAGCTAGCATATATATTTATATTTCCAGTAGTTTCATGATTTTATTGATAAAAAAAGTATTTCTTAGCCTAAGAATAATAAAACAGTAAAAAAATAGTAAAAAACATAAATACTAACAGTATTGCAACGTGTAAAATACGATACCCCTATCAGCGTTTCTGACAAAGGCTCGTTCAGTCTAACTCACGTGTGCGCCGTTCACATTGTGCTTAATAAACGTTTTGCTAGAGTCTGACAGCGTACAATGTATTGGGGTCGCAGCTACGTGAGCTAGCATATGCATTTATATTTCCAGTAGTTTCATGATTTTATTGATAAAAAAAAACGTATTTCTTAGCCTAAGAATAATAAAACAGTAAAAAATAGTAAAAAACATATATACTAACAGTATTGCAACATGTAAAATACGATAACGCTATCAGCGTTTCTGACAAAGGCTCGTTTAGTCTAACTCATGTGTGCGCCGTTCACATTGTGCTTATTAAACGTTATTTATAAAGTAAAGGGTGGTTTTTTAACAGTGTAGGGAGGGTTTATACAGTAAACGTAAAAATAATTGTAAAATACCTATGTACATGAGTATGTCATATAAATTTACGCTTTCATGCTGTTATTCATGAAGTAAAGGGTGGTATGTTAACAGTACAGGGAGGGTTTATACATTGTAAACATAAAAATAAATTAAAATATCTATGTACATATAGGCTGATCCTACTCAGCGGTTTTCCTGGTTCGCGCTGGGTCCCGGAACTGAACTACCGCGATAAGGGGGGGAACACTGTGTATATATATATATATATATATATATATATATATATATATATATATATATATATATATATATATATATATATATATATATATATATATATATATATATATATATATATATATATATATATATATATATATATATATATACAGGGTGTCCACAAAGTCTGGGTACATAGGAAATTTCACTATTTTATTTATTTATGTTAGATTTCCTGTCCATATCGAATGATGACTCTGTCTAAAGAAGAAGGAAACGAGTTGGTACTCTTAACTGGACGAGAAGGATGGTCTTATCGCAAAATTGCAGAAGAATTTAACCTTCGACACCCTCATAGGCAACCTATTTATTTTACTGCCGTCAGGAAATTGATCAAGAAATTTAAAGAAACAGGCAGTGTCTTGGACAAACCTCGTTCCGGACGACCAAGGACTTCAGACGAAATTAAAATGACTGTAATGGCCAAGGTTTATGCTAGCCCAAGGAAATCACTTCGCCGGACATCCACGGAACTGGGTATTCCAAGGTCAACCATCCACAAAATCCTGATAGAGGAGAAGTTTCATCCGTGCAAGTTACCTTGGAATACCCAACTCCGTGGATGTCCGGCGAAGTGATTTCCTTGGGCTAGCATAAACCTTGGCCATGACAGTCATTTTCATTTCGTCTGAAGTCCTTGGTCGTCCGGAACGAGGTTTGTCCAAGACACTGCCTGTTTCTTTAAATTTCTTGATCAATTTCCCGACGGCAGTAAAATAAATAGGTTTCCTATGAGGGTGTCGAAGGTTAAATTCTTCTGCAATTTTGCGATAAGATCATCCTTCTCGTCCACTTAAGAGTACTACTCGATTCGTTCTTCTTTAGACAGAGCCATCATTCGATCTGGACAGGAAAAATAACAAATAAATAAAATAGTGAAATTTCCTAGGTACCCAGACTTTATATATATATATATATATATATATATATATATATATATATATATATATATATATATATATATATATATATATATATATATATATATATATATATATATATATATATATATATATATATATATATATATATATAGATTAAAACGTATGAGATGCATCAGAGCTAAATGAAGAAGCTACTCACATACTGCAATGTGAATGGAATGATGGCAATCAGTTAGTCAAATTTTAGCAGACTTATTTCGGCAGAATTTCCTAATGTCAGCTCAAGAGGGCTAACATAATAAATACAAGATGGAAAGTCAATAAGATTAAGAAAACTATGTACCATTTACTGAAGTTTTGGTCTCAAATATCTAATTAAATATCAAATTACTAAAAACATTATAATGCTATACAGTCCGCATTACTTAAATATATTCTGCAAAGTTAGCATCATATGCTTTTTTTTTTTTTTTTTTTACCTTGAAAACAAGTATAGGCCCAACATAGCAATACAATTATGCATGCTATATGCCCTAAACGAGGCACATACGTGTTGAAGAGGCAAATGAGTGTGGTCACAGATTAAACAGTCTGCTTTTTGAATAATGATGCATAACTATGGGAAAATAATTACTATTTAATATATTGCATTATTAAATAAAAACTTATTTAATATACCCTTTTCTTTTAGGTCTAAACCTGCCAATTGATTAGCGAGCTAATGCCAACGATATGCTTTCAAGTTTAAAAAATATAAAATATCCCTTTTTTTTTTGTAAGAATGACACCAGGCTGGGAAAAGAAAACTGCCTTCACCGGGCCCGGGCAACAAGAAAACATTAAAGAAAAAGTAGCAGCTTAGGGAAAAGGCAGGAATGATTGAACAATGAACATGAAAAAATGGCTTGATATACTTTATAGTTCAAGTAATGAAGACCTAATAAAGACAAGAAGAAAAGCGATGAGAACAAGATATGTGGTGTTGTGGCTTATCACATATGAAGGCATAATAAGAGATGTTAAAGAACACGCTAGATGTAGGCAAATGAAAAGACCTGTAACTGAAGGAAGACTAAACATTGAGCTGTCCTGGCAAGTCCTATTTAAGTCCAAATGCCCTTCAGTTGTAACATCGCAATGGTCGGCTTGGGCCGTGGGTCAACCTACTACATATTCTGCTTTCAATACCAATATATTTAAAATACCAATAATTTTTAGGGAATATCTGCTTGTACATCCTCAACATGTAATATAAAAATATAAAATGCAAACTATTGAAAATTCTTGTTTAGGCGGGCCTTTCAGGCATTTGAGCCAACTCTGGGACTAGACAATGGAAAAAACCACATGGCATTTCTCTAAAATAAGGGAGTGTGTCATAATACAGAACAATAATATAATATTTAATCCAATTTTATTGGAAGGTGTGAGAGTAAACATTTACCTAATAGGCAAATACAGTATTTAGGTATTATTCGATGAGAAGACTGGTAGGTCAGTGGTAGAATCTGCGAGTCAGGAAGTGATTAACGCGCATTCAGTCCCACCCATCTCGACCTGATTTCCCGTGAAGGGGCTATCTATCTCCTACATTGTCTGATGTGTACACTACAGAGATGTTCCCATTGCAAAAAATCTTCATAGCCGCATGGCCAATTGCACGTCTCAAACTGGAGGTGGAGCTCAAATTTTTCCTTTGGTTTTTGATGTGTTTTGAATGAAAATGACCTTGAAAACAGTCTGAAAATATATACTTACCTAACCCAACCTAATCTAAAAAAGGAACACCTACAGTTTAGCGGGCCATGCCAATGTTCAAAACCTACCAATAGATGGCGATAGGCTCTGACTAGAGAACTGGCGGATGAACACACAACAAAAATGGTGAAAAATAGGCATACAAAACAGCTTTTGGGACACCTACAGTTTTGCGGGCCATACCAATGTTCAAAATCTACCAATAGATGGCGCTAGGCTCTAACTAGAGAACTGGTGGATGAATACTCAACAAAAAGGGCGACAATAGGCATACAAAACAATTTTTTACTATCCTAACTAAAAATACCTACCTAACCTCTTAGCCAGAAGGGCTTTGCCCCCCTGGAACCCCCCATCATACAGGTTAGGGTCGAACTACTTACATGAGCGGAGGGGTGAGGTCGTTGAGCGGCATGGCCCGCAAAACTGTAAACTACCCCAATTATTTACTATCCTAACTAAAAATACTTACCTAACCTCTTACCCATGGGACCCCCATCTTACTATCCTAACTAAAAATACTTACCTAACCTTCAGTCGAACTACTTAACTGAGTGGAGGGATGAGGTCGTTGAGCGGCATGGCCAGCTAAACTGTAAACTACCCCTAAAAATATTTAATTTACGAGTTTCTAAAGCTACATTCATTAAAATAATATCAAACTGGAAAAATGTCGTCTGTGACTATTTTTAAGGTTAGGTTATATTTTCTGACAGATTCCAAGGTCATAATCATTCAAAACACATAAAAAACCACAACAAGAAATATAATATTCGCCTCCAAATTGAGATGGGCGCAATTGTAAACTTTTTTTTTCTTTTTAAGTTGTAGATGTTGAAACTTATATCAGATAGTTACAAATAAGTTCACGATCACAGTTTGGTATTTTGGTAGCTTAGACGATAATGTCGTACACTTGATGAAACCAGAGTATTACCTCTTCTCGTCTTTTGGAAATCTGAAAAAATGTATATCTGGACTGAATGTTTTATTCCGACGGCACCCATACGCAGCACAGTATGACTGCTGTGTTACTCTGCTTTTCACGCAAGGAATATCAGACGAGGTCGTTGAATTATCCATTATAACTTGCAAAAGAAAATATAAACAGTTTGACTAAAGGATACTTCTTCTTTCGGTATGAGCAGGACACGAACGCAACTTCGTCAGCCCAGAGGTCCCGCCTACACTGTTCAAAAGAAAGTTACTTAGTACAGAAAGTGCTTGGCACGCCAATTATGGGCAGGAACCTGTGCATAACTACAAATTTAACTTCATGAACAGGACCTCTTAGGCTCTTCTTTAAATTCCTTCATGGTTATGATAGAGTGGATAGGGATCGATTTATTGATATGGCAGGCTCTAGAACTAGAGGTCATAGTTTGAAGCTTCGTAAGAAAACTTCTTTGCAGGATGTAAGGAAATACTTTTTCAGTGTAAGAGTAGTTGATAATAGGAATTCGCTAAGCGAGGAGGTAGTTAATGCTATCTCAATCCATAGTTTTAAGGACAGGTATGATAAGTATCACTAAGTATAAAATGGAACCGATCAGGAGACGGGAAGATACGAGCTTAGGGCTCTTTCCCGTAAACACAATTAGGTAATTACCGGAGAAAAAGAAAAAAAAAATGTTGCTTAGCAATACACAATGAGTTATTACTCCGATAATAACTGACTTAAATACTATGATTCATACCATATTACGCCAATAAATCTCTCTATATGTACTACCACTACTACTGCATCATCATCATAGTAAAAATAATAATAATAATAATAATAAATAATAATAATAATAATAATAATAATAATAATAATATGAGTCCTCACCACTGTGTGGATCAAGATTTATCCAATCTATCTCTTTATGATTAAAATCTCCCATAATCAAAATCCTACATTTTCTCTCCCATGCCATGTTAACAACTGAGTTTATGACTTCAATAGTACCTATATGACTTTCCTCATAAACTTCTAGCCTATTATGGTTCCTTGGTGGGTTATATACAAGAGTTATTATAATGCTCTCTGACCCAGTAATTATGCGAGCAACAAGAAATTCCTTGAACTCACTTTCTATAGCCAAGTTTATTTCTTCGACTTGAATCCTTTCACTTATGAGCAGTGCTATCCCTCCACCAGTCCTCTCAGATCTTTCAACCCTTAATATTCTGAAGTCCTTAGGAAAAACTGTGACACTGTTTATGTCCTCACTCAACTTAGTCTCTGTAATTGCTACTATATCTGCCTTACTGTTGTGAATCCTATCTTTTAATTCTACTGCCTCACCAGCTAATCCATCAGCATTTGTGTATAACAATCTTAATGATGCCCCATCCCCTGATCTTCTGTCATTATCTTCTTTATCTCCCCTTTGTCTGGAAGAACTCTGATATGAAAATTTTTCTTCTCTTTTTCATTTCTTTCCTCATTTAACCTTCTTGCCTCTTGCAACAAGTTTTTGATCTTTCCCATCTCTTCCTGTGTTCTGTATTGTCTAATGAACACTTCTTTGAATTCTTGAAGGTCTTTTAGACTTTGCTTTCTCAACAATATATCCCTACATGTTTCCCCTCTCTCACAGGTTACTTTTATTGGTCTTAGCTTTCCTTCCTTCGAATATTTACCTAGCTGGTGAATGTTTACAATATCCTCAGGACCACAAACTACTCCAAGCTTTCTTATCAGGTCTACAACCCTAGCTTTATTTTCTTCAAGTCTCCCCTGCCATGTTGGCTCCTGGGATTCGCTTATGCCTGAGATTACCACTGTCTTCTCTTTATCAAGGGCCTGTTTAATAATTGGATTTTCATCATAACGTCTTTCATTTTTTCGATTATAGTCAACTGTTTGTATGTTTTCCAGTGCCACCACCTTTACAGCCTCTTTTACTGCCACATTCCCCTTTACTGCCTCAGCAAAGGAAGCTTTCATGGCATCATGTTCCATATTCAACACCTGGAAGTCTTTTCTAAAATGTTCAATATTTTCCTTAATTTGGACATTCCAAGCTGCAATCTTGTCTCTCTCAGAAGAGAGCAGTGAACTAACATCTAATTCATTTAGCTTGTCGTTCAGCTGTTTGTTTTTATCTTCTTGTTTAGAAATTCTAGTTTCTAGTTCACTCTTTTCTCCTTCCAGTTTCTTTATTCGTTTTTTCTAGTTCCTCTCTCTCCTGCCCTTGTGCTTTATTTGTTTCCTCCAAAAGTCTTATTTCCTCTCTGAGTGTTTCAATTCTCTTTCATTTCTCTATCCATATTCCGAATTTTTTCATCAAGGCTTATAACCACTGCCTCTAAATCCTTGATTTTCTGTTTTGGTCTTCTGATAGCTACCCCTCCCCCCGACCCATGGGTGGGAGAGGTTTGGGACAGAGATGGCCTCATTTTTATGTTTTCCCTCTTACAGAATGTAGAAAGAAGAAGAGAAAGAAAAAAAGAAAGAAAAAACTTTTGTTTAGGCTTTACTCAGAATTTTTATATCTTCATATAAGTGCTATTTAGTGACTCAATTTATCTCCTTTCTGGCAACACACATCTTAACTTAAAAATTTGACTATGGTAATTTGAGGATAAAAAAAAATGCTAATAAAAACAAAAGCAAAAGTCAAACTGCAGGAAAATTCGAATTTGTATCTGAGGAGACACCCACCTGTTTCTGCTATATATTCTTCTTTAACTGATAAACTCACTTGCTAACCAAGATATGTTATCACAGGATCAGACTTTACGTTTAACTCAATATATATATATACAAAATAAAAAATAGTAAAAGAGAGAGCTAAAAGAAAAGAAAAAAAAATTGAAGAAAATAAGAGAGCTGTGCTACTTGGCAACTTAACGCAGTACTGTTGACAGGTGTATTTTTGGTATTTATTTAATTATTCAATTATTTCGTGTATCAAACTAACTAACAAGTTAATATAAATGGGAAGGATACTGATTTTAACAATACATGGAACCACAGGATCAGGTAAACGGCTTAAGAGCTTTCCCCAGTTTACACAAAAAATTAGGTAATGTGATGTGATGGCTTCACCTCTGGCAACTCTTCTAAATTTCCTTCAAGGCAAAACAGGACAGCTTCTTCTCTCTCCCCTCACGAAAATGTTCTCAATTTTTTCCTTTAATAATTTGGACAGTCTCGTCATACAGCAAATATAAGTTTTGTACTCACAATACTTTGCAGGATTTCTTATTTAGGGAAATAATGGTAAAGTTTTCCACTAAGCACTTAGTCACTCAAAAACCACAAGGAAATATTTAAGAGATACTGGGATGTGTGTACTGTGTGTGCTGTATGTGTAATTACCTAATTCTAATTACCTAATTGTGTTTATGGAAAGAGCACAAAGCTCGTATCTTCCCGTCTCCTGATCGTTCCATTTATACTTAGTGATACTTATCATACCTGTCCTTAAAACTATGGATTGAGATAGCATTAACTACCTCCTCGCTTAGCGAATTCCAATTATCAACTACTCTTACACTGAAAAAGTATTTCCTTACATCCTGCGAAGAAGTTTTCTTACGAAGCTTCAAACTATGACCTCTAGTTCTAGAGCCTGCCATATCAAAATATCGATCCCTATCCACTCTATCATAACCATGAAGGAATTTAAAGACTGTCACCATATCCCCCCTCACTCTTCTAGCTTCGAGTGATGGTAAGTCTAATTCCCTCAGCCTCTCATCATAACTGAGATTGCGTATTTCTGGCACCAGTTTCGTGGCATGTCTTTGAACTTTTTCAAGCTTAGCTATGTGCCTTTTCAAGTGCGGATTCCAAAAGGGGGCTGCATATTCGAGTTTTGGCCTCACATAGGTTACATAAATATTTCTGAACATTTCCTTGTCCATGTGCCTGAAGGCTACCCTTACATTTGATAAGAATGCATTTGCTGCCCTTACTATGCCATTTATATGTATTTCTGGAGACAAATCTGCCAGTATGTTTACTCCTAGATCTCTCTCATTTTCTGTCTCTTGAAGTTGTACTCCAGCCACCGAGTAGTCAAGCTTGGGCCTTCTTGCACTTGTACCCATTCTCATTACCTTACATTTTGAAGCATTGAATTTAATTAGCCACTTTTCTGACCACTCATGCAGACTCTTTAGTTCCTCCTGAAGTTCTCTACCATTATTCTCGTTTCTTACT
>JAXCGZ010010753.1:15000-20056 GCA_037179515.1 Halocaridina rubra | reverse complement strand
ATATTAATATGGTTTGTACAAGAAGTGACAATGCAGGTAAAAATTTTCATTTTCTTTTTTCCTTTATGTTACACTAATCATGTCTCCAATTATATTACGCTATTTAAGTAGTTCTCTAAATATTAAGACAATACTTTTTAAGCAAATTTGACCTTCACTATCATCATAAGTTTTACGTTTTTAGAATAGGGTACATTAGGGTTAGTTATTTTATATTAGGATAAGTTTGGATAAGTGAAGTTAGCTTAGATTAGATTATGAACGCTTTCCGACATTTTCTAAAGGTCAGATTCGTTCAAAATACTTGAAAAAAATTGGAAAACGATATTCAGTATTTTTTTTTTATGAGTGTGACACTTGGACAGGCAGAAACTTCCCTCATCAATAAATTCCCGGGTACGAGAAAATACAAAGACAAAGGAAAAGAAAAAGTTTAAGGACAAGACAGAGATGAGGTAATGTCACACAAAGGAAAACGACAGACAGAAAAAACAGTAAATGAACAGAGGACCCAGAGATAAGGAGGACTAGGCTCTGAGATGATGATAGATCTGCTTTTTGAAGGATGAAAGGTCCTAAGAATTAGGAAAGACAGAAGGAGGAAGAGAGTTCCAGAGTCTGGAGGTAGATGGGAAAAAAACAGTCGCTGCACCGACCAACCCGCGAGCTACAAATCTCTACACAGTACCTGTGAGATGAGGTCGCTTGGCGAGTGTTACGCGGCGTCGGCAGTGGGGGAGGGATCCAACTCACCAACTCATCAGAGCAACGATGGAAGTAGTAGAGATTGAAAAGAGAAAGGGATGATTCCTTACGGCGAAGAGAGAGTGAATTCAGATAAAACAATCACAAGTCCAGATTCCTTGGAGGTTTTACTGCAAGTTCCCTTCAAGGAAAATATAATGAAATATCATCAGCAGGTATTGGAACATTATGTTAATTCTTATTAGCACTAATTTCAGTGTAATAATAGGATTCATAATTTTCATATATCTTAAGATTAAATATTTTTTGGATTGGCCTACTAACAATTTCCTTAGAAATGTTAACACTGACACTGCTGATAATGCCATCTTCACCTGGAAACAAGTTTACAATAATACTAAGAGGCCAGGATAATCTAGGAACAGTATCTTATTTGATTAACAAAACAGAACTTATCATTAAAGTATATTTGGGTACAAAACCTATAGCAGTACTTGGTAAGTCTCTTATATAATGAGTACTCCCCATTTTCCAAAATTGGTCCAACTACTTCTGACGGATAATATCTAGTATATACAAGTCTTTAGAAGAACAATAAGAAGGATGGTCCTCAACAAGAGCATGTTGAAACCCAGCAGTAAGATCAGTAAGAAAATGTAAAGGAATTAATAGATTAGACACGTCAGATTCCTCACCTACAAAGTTCAAAGGTCTTGAATTAAAATAAGCTTACACACGAAGAATAGTTTCTAGCTCACATTGTGACATACATTTGACACCTAAAATCTTTTTAAGAGATAATTTTACTTACCTAATGAGATGTTCCAACCAGCCTCCCCATCATGGAGTATGGTGGACAAAAACTTACTGTAATAACTTTGATTATTAGTGGAAAAAATACATTCCCAAGAAATGGAAAGAGTGTATCTTGGCATGCTTTGATCAGAATGACTTTTCAAAATATATTGCTAAACTTTCTAAGCTCCAGACTGTAGTTACGAACACCCAGTACTTCTTTCATTTTACTTTTAACAAGATTTTCCTTGACTATAATCTTTAACAAAGACTTCATCATCTACATTATGCTTGGAGTTTTAAAATTTACAATCTTTTTACAGTGCCCTTTAAATCTTTTTTGAGAGGTTTTATTTTCTCTAGTAACTCTGTGATCTTACGATTAAATATGAATTCACCTGCAGATTTAACGGTGGCAGAATTTCCAGACCGTCTATAATTATACTAAAGTCTACATACTCGGGTATTAATATTGTCATAAATAAACTTATTCAGACCTTTCTCGAATGTCTTTGATGCCCTTTCGGGCAAACAAGTAGACGGAGGTTTGTCTGGTGCAGGTGATATATCTTTAATACTATTCTTCCTCAGGAGAAACTCCATCTCTTGAGAAACAAAATAATGAATATTTTAAAATACAGTTAAGTTTTTTAAACCAAAATTACAAAACTTTAAATTCACAAAGCAATGGCTGCTGCTGATGTGGCTAATTAACTTATTGGAGGAGTCAATAATCGAGAAATATATCCATCACCAATTGGACTAACACACTCAATAAGAAGTCTGCTCCAAGACTTATTCGTTTCGGGTTATGATAATACCGCAAGCTGTGGAGCCTGAAAGTTATTAGGACAATGTTTTCATGCCCTACTCACTTCTGAGATGCCTTGTTCCAATTTAGGCCACCAAACCCAATTTCTAGCTTCTGCTTTCATTATGTTAATTTCATTATGTCCAACATGTAATTGTTTCTAGTATGACACCGCGCATATCAGCAGGTATACCTACTCCGTTTCTTTGCAATAGAACATCATCATAAGTGTTTAAATCATATTTAACTATAGCATATTCAGACAACTAGGGATCATATATCCAAATATATTACTCAGTTGAAACCTTTACTAAGAACAGAGTTACACTTAGTCATATCCTTGATAATATTAAATGAAATGCTATCTTTAATGAAACCTTAAAATACATGAATGTATATTAGATATGGTACCAGATTCCAGTTCAAAATCTGTCACTAACAAACGTCTCTGTGAATCAGCCACTACTTTGTATTTCCCTTCTTTTAATTTCAAATTGTAATCACATTAGTATAAAAGAAAGGCCATGTGTTCTACTCTAGCTTGGCATTTACCGAAACCAGATTTGTTCTTCCAAGCTTCCAATCAAGGGTTTGTGATCAGTTCTGATTATAACTTAACTATCCAAAAGGAAATATTTAAAATTTTATTACAGACAAAACTAAAGCAAGAGCTTCTTTGTTCAGTTGGGAGTAATTATATTTGTAGCAGAAAGCTTTTTGTTAGCGAAAATACAATTCATCTCTTGCAATTATACACAGCCGACCTTCCCTGCAAAATCATTCACTTTCACAATAAAAGGGAAATTTTCAACCAAATTAGCAAGGCAGTCTGACTTGACTAACTCTGCTCTGACTTTACTGAAAGCAATAGCCTCTATTGAAGACTATTCAAATTTGGCACCTTTCTCCAATTTACCATATAAGGGAGCAAGGTCGCTAGAGAAGTTATTATCATATCTACTGTAATAGGTTACTTTCCCTAAGAAGGACTGCACGTCACTGATAGATCTTGGAGGAGGTGCATTTAAGATAGCAGCAAGGTTAGTGGGTGAAGGTTTAATTTCACAGCCAGAAATAACATAGCCCAAATACTCATTTGTATAAGTATTTAGAACTATCTTCTTTTTATTTATAGCGGTATTATTTTTTTTTAAATTCCCTTAGAGCTCTGCTTAGTCTTAAGTCATGTTCTTTGTGTCTCGCCTACTATTAGAATATCATCAAAAAATATCACAACACCAACAATGCCAAGCAGTACTTGGGAAATAAAATCTTAGGAAAATGGCAGGTGACAATGCAAAGCCAAAAGAAAGTTTTTTTTTTATATTTAAAAAGACTCTTATGAGTATGTATTATAATCAACTTCTGGCTTTCATCATCTACTGGCATAATATGTAAGTATGCTTTCTTGAGATCAATCTCTGAAAAGATATTACTCTTTCCAACTATGGGTAAGGCTTCATCCACTTTTGGTAATGGATATATTTCACATTATGCATGTAGAATAAAGTATTTAAAATCTCCACGAATACTTACGGACTTTATATCAACATTCAGACTGGAACAATTGGATCTACCCAATCACTAAAACTTATTGGTTCTATAATATCCTCAACAAGCAACTGATCTAAAGCGTCTTCCACTAATTTTCTATGGTGGAATGGTACAGTTCTTTCTTTCTGCGACAGGATAAACATCACTTTTAAGATAAACTTGAGTTACTCTACTAGAAACAAGCTATTTTGGATCAGCTGAATAATTATCTACTTGCTTTTCAATGTTCAATTTTGTTGATAATATTTTCACCATGTTCTACTACTCCAACTAAAACAATGCAAATTTTGGTTATTAAATGCTTACCACGCAATTTGGGAGTGCTTTCCTCAACTATCATAAAACCTTTTTTTTTTAAGCAAATATTTTATTTAACACTTCAATCCAATTTTCCAATAGCTTTGACATATCCATTACCATAAGCTTTAAAAATTTTAATACTAAGCCGCACAGGTATGAATAGAGTTTGAACCACTGACAATCTAAAGTGCTGCAGAATCACTTTCCACTTCAAACGGAATTTCAATTCTAGTCAAAATAAAACTTATCTTTGTGCTTGCAGTGAGAGCATCTATTACACTTAATAAACTATTTCCTACCTTCGATACTTCATAAACAATATTAGATTTCATATTATCTTTATTCTCACTTTGACAGAATGGTCGTGACCATACTATGGTCCCAATGATTGTGAGAATCTTTAGGACTCCTGCTAGCTTCCTTTTTAAAGTTATAAACATTTTAATTTGCTTTTTCTTGTTACAAATTACACAGGATAGATGCGAAAATCTACAGTATGCAGCCAAACACTTGAGGAGCAGAAGGTAATTATGTCTATATTTACGAGAAGAACGAGTAAGATAACATTTTAAACACATTTTGATCCTATTAATTAGTAACATTGTAAATACAGTTGATTTTATAGGATTTGACGATGGAACTCTGGGCGTTGATATGCATATAATATTCACCAGGAACACAAGCATGCACCACACTAGTTTTATTATCTCCAGGGGATTTCTAAGTGAAGGATTACAATCTCTTGGACTGCAACTGTCATCATCAACAGTATCATTCACACCAAATAAAAAGATCCTTCTCTACGATGTGGGTAAGCGCATTATCAGCAGCTAACATAATTCCTGCCAGTAAACGAATTCAGTTGTAAAGCATTAACTTTTATCGGAAGTT